>JAPMOQ010056941.1:2036756-2098984 GCA_026543055.1 Argiope trifasciata | reverse complement strand
AAGTCATTTGCCTTTTAAAAGCCAGACTGAAACATTTCCTTTGAATGGGTTTCATTCAAAATTTGATAGGCATATACAAATTTGGCCTTATACCAAATAGCATTCGTTTAGTTCAAAGCCTTTTTGAGTCATCATGTTCGCAGACAGACAAATACTAAAGATCATTTTTCGAACTCAAGGAAAATCTGAAACTTTTAAATTCGTCAAAACCTCCCATTCGATTTTTTCGACGAATACGATGCTATGTCCATACTTCATCTACGAGGAAGTAAAAAAATATTGATTGATCATTTAACTATTTACCTCAAATCTTACTATAATATAAAAATTAAAGCTAAGCATACTTAAATAATCGTCGAATTGGAAAATATAAGTTGTCAATATGTACCCACATATATTCCAGGTACTCCAAAAAATTTAATCTGCGAGTAGGAGATTAAAAGAATGAGCGAAATTCCATGATTTTCGTGCATTTAAGATGCCACAACTTATTATTACTTTCCATTTTTTTTCTTTCATATGTATCTGGGTAGAAATAATTCAAATTCATTCTCACATATTACAAATTTAATGACTTTTGCCTAGTTCGTTTTCGAATTCCTTTTTTACTTTGCATCTGAAAAAAAAAATGTTGAGATGGTGCAGCATAGCCTTCAAAACCCTTTACTTAAAAGATAAATAATGTGTATTGTTTTGTTAATTAGGTAATTGCGGTAAAATGTTAACTAGTTTCATCGCTTTTTTAAAATTCTGTTTCCTGGTTGCTATTTTTTTTTTTTTTTGTCTAAAATTTAAAACAAAATCATGAATTCTATGACACCAATTTTCTTTCTTTATTTATTTTTGTTCATATTAGGATTACTTGGTAAGAAATCATTAAATACGTAACATTATTTTTTTTATTCCGAATAAAACGAGTAGAAAGATTACTTTTTGGAAGAATCGATTTCTGGATTGTTTTAATTGCCGAAGTTGTTTTTAATCTCTATAATTCAGTTTTATCTAGACATGAAATTTTTTAAAGATTGTTTCTTAATTTCATAGTTTTTATATCTAGAGTATGTTATATATTTTCACTTGACATTTTTATTTTCACCTATTCGAAACTTTTTCTTTTATCAATTTCAATTATGGTTCTAATTTAAAATAACTGTTTTAAAGATTATTACCAAAATAAAAATTTATTACAATCTTTATAAAAAGGTAATTCAATCCAAAAGAGGTAGTAGAAAAATTTTAATTATTTATTTTAACTGACATTTCTTCGTCAATTTACGATAATTTCTTTTATAGCAGGAAATGTTAATAACTTCTGTTGAAATTTTTATTCATATAAACTGATTTTATGGTTTAACATGCTTCATATTTGAAAAATGAAATTCTACAACCGGTTTTTACTAACCTTATGATGTGCTAGATTTATGAGGTTTGGTTCTGTTGAGTATTCTCGATAATTTTATTCTATTTTAATATTTTCAGATTTAATTATCACTCAACTGATTAACTTTATTTTAGTTTATTATCATATAAGTAGCGCTACCATCAGTGATATTTTCATTAGTGATGATAATCTGTTATCAGTACAAAAAGTCATCTCATCACTACTTTATAATGTACCATTACATAGCTGAATCATTTCATCATTAATTGTAATTTGACCTCAAACTGCTTAGTGACCATATCATCACTAATGGTAATCTAAAATTGGTGCGCTTAGTAATTATTTCATTACTAATGATACTCTATCACCATTATGCTTATGATAATTTTTTAAACAATATTCAATACTAAACAATTAACAATATTTTGTTCTATACAAATTTCTTTTAAAGACGACAATATTCTTATTTTTCTTTAAAATTTTATATTTAACAATGTACAACGGCTGGATTAGAAACGTTTATAATTAACACGTTATTTTTTCCTTTGGCGTTTTTATTTAATTCTAAACTATATTTTGATAATTAAACCTTATTTCTTTTAATATTTCAACATATTTCTCTTGTTTCCCATGTCTCCATGTCTAGAATCACTCTTTTTAGACAAAATTTTTTAAGGTAAATTGAATACTTTTCGCAAGAACATTTTCAACTCTTTGCCCCGAAATAATAAAAAAAATAAAGATAATATCAATCATAAACACAAGAGAGTAACCAGTTGTCACGGGATCTACCATCATGTCTTAGGGGACTGTGTAGTTTTACGACGTAATATCTGTTCTTGAAGATACAAAATCAAAAAAGGTATCCCCACAGCTATCAATGTTCCAAAACTTTTTAATGCATAATAAAATTATAAATGCCTCGCTCTTTTATGTTAGTATATGAAACGTTTTTTCAAGTGTTCATGTTTATGTTTGTACAAATTAATTTTTTAACTAGCAACACCTGATTATAACGCACGTTGAAGTTCTTCAAATTAAGCAGCTCTTATATCAACAGCATTTTGTGATTGTTAGTAAGCGGTAGATAAGAATAAGAAATTACAATTTTCACTTCTTAGTAGTAAATAGAAATAATCTTTTTTTTTTTCAATAAATTTGGAGATGTATCGTTCACAATAAGTCCAATTTTACAGTAAAGTAATTAATAAAAAAGACAGAAGTTATTCATTTTATATTTTTATCATTTTTTTTTAATTTATTACTTTTAAAATAGAAACACGCGAACATTTTGATACCATTCTAAGTAGCAAAACATAAGAATTGATTGTTCCAAATTCTATCCTTTTCGTCAAAGTATTTTTAAGCAAAAACCAAAAGATTTCAGACTTGTATGGTTTTCGTACTCAATGTGTGGGGGGGAGGCATTCTAACTTTAAAGAAAGATTATATGGTATAAATTTTTGGCAAATCTATAAAATAAGAAGCAAAACAAAATAAAAGTTTCAGCTTTGTTTCAAATTAACATTCAATTTATCCTCTTTTTAAAAAATGTGAAGTCAAGTAATATAAAAAAAAATCGATTGAATTCTTACTTATGTCAACCAAGATAAATATTATTTTATTAGTTTTTATTAAGTAATTATCAAAAAAATTATTAAATATAAAAAAATAAGTTTCAAAAAAATTATTGATTTTCGCATTGAATTGAATTCACATTATTCACCTTCAGATGAAAAATAAAATCCGGGCGTTTTACCGATTGAGTTACTGACTGCTGATTTGATTTTCCATTAAAAATTGCTTAAATTCTATTTAAAATATTAAAAATTTATTAAATTTCAGTAATGAATTAATTTTTGAAAAAACTATGTCATCCACTACAAAATTTAAAAAATATATTTGAACTTGAGTGGATGAATAAAAAGCATTTTATTAACGATTGAGAATTTCAGCAAGATATATAAATATATACAGAAAAAATGTGAGCATTGTAGGAATTGTAGAAATTAAATAAGGGTGGGGGGCTGATGCGTGTAACAAATTCTACTCCTCTTACATTTCGAATGAAAAGTTTGACAACAGACGGCTAATTGTAGTTGTAAAATTACTTCGCGAGATCATTATTTTAGGAAATAAACAAAAAAAAATTCTAAGTAGGCATTTATATAGTGTTAAATGAATGAATGGATATGTCATTGTCCAATATAATACGAAAGCAACTCTTTGTACGTGAACGCCACTAAACTTTGAAAAATAGCATTTAAAGAAACCAAAGAAAATTTTTAAGATATTCCGATTTCTTAACTGTGCTTTTTCAATAATCTTACTGGAAAAAGGGATTAAATACAGAAAGAGTCTTAAAAGTAATTAAAAGTATAGTTTTTTAGGAATTTTAACATGCTTTATGCTATTTTTTATTCATCTTTTTATCAAATTTTCCATTCCATAGCTGCTTCAAATTTTTTTCATTTAAGTTTCTTTTACAATATAAATAACTAAACTTTTAAGGAATTTTTAATTACCTTAAACAATATACGTTGATAATAATAATAATTATTATTTGTTTACAATTAAATATGCAATTAAAAGCACTTATCAAATTTTTATTCAGACATGTTTCATAAGACTTTCACGCCTTACGCAATTATGAACAACATTCGTTTATCATTCTTCAAACAAAATTACCTTATTAATACATAAAAAGGAAATTTTAACGAAAAAAGTAATTATAAAGTTACTTATTTGCTATGTTTGTATGTACTGAAACAGGTTCTTTGTATATATATATATATATATATATATATATATATATATATATATATATATACACATATATATTGTTTTATATCTTGGGATATTTTATTACCCAAAATTATTTAAAAGACGAAAAATAGGTGGTTTCAATTTAAAAACTTAAGAATTGTGTCAATATAAACATGCAGAAGGCCCTTTGTGTGAATGCAATTTCATATTTTGAAAGAGGATACACTTCCAAGTTAAATTATATATTTTCCATGAATTCAGTTTTTATGGATTTTACAAAACTCACCATTAGCTTATGTTGAGCATCGATACATAATTGAATAAAAATTTATAAATTTTAACTCAAAAATGGTGATTACATTTTTAAAATTTTGATTTAAATAGAAGGGAAAATGAAGCATTGTTAAAAAAAATTTTGGAAATTTTCACACGTATGAGCTCCCGGTATTACTAATATTGTTATTTTTAGAAAGCAACTATCTATTCATCAATTAGTTTAAATTAAATCTTCATTCCATACAGTTGGCTCCATTTGGTACTAACTTTTACAAAAATTCTGTTTTGAGATTTTATATTAATGAGCCATGAAAATAATTTAAGGCTAAGAAATAGGAAATAATAAAATAAAATGATGAAAAAAGCTTGAATTAGAGTAATAAAAAGCAAAATAGAATTTTTTATCAAAAGTAAGGAGAATTGGAATAAAATAATGTAAAGAAAGTAAGCCACCATCCTAAAGATATAAATTTCTTAGAAATAATATTCCTAATCATCTATTTAAAATTCTTATATATTATGAACACAATCTAGGTTGCATAGATAATTTCCGTGAGTACTTGACACTTTCAGGATTTTCGTTTTGCATCCATATATTTGATTTTAAAAATTAAATTATTCTTTTATATAATATATATTCTAAAATATTTATATAAGAATGTGTTTTCAAAACATTTTATTGTAATTTTTTATTCATTAGAATTCCTATATATTATGAATATTTTCGATGCCCTTTCTTTAAAATATTTCTAGAAATACCTGCCGATTCCAGATTTTACTGTCAATCATGCATCCATACTTTATGCTACACTGTTAAAATCATGTTTAAAAAATATTTTTCACAAAAAAATTAACATTAAACATATAATAAAGGGAAAACTAAATTTTTGAAACAATAACTAAGACTAATATATTCTTAGACAAGAAATAAATTTTGTTGTCTCATCAATGCAATCTGATTCTAACTTGCATACGAAATCAAATAACCATCGTATAATTTAAATTATACTGTGTAAACAAATCTAAAATTTCTTTCTTGCAATTACTGTACTTTCCAGTAATGCAATTTATTTCTTAATGGCAAATTCCTTGAAAAACGAATCTAAAATGAGCATTTTTGCATAAATCTGATGTTTTAAAGGTAATTTTGTTCTTTGAAGTAAATCCCTTTGCAGACGTCTTCCGCTCAATTTCTGTGAAATGGCTTTGTGCAATTTCATATATTTTGAAACACAATGCAACTGCTAGATAGTAATACATGGTAAAGACTTTTCTAGCCATTATCAAACTAAAGCCCGTTTTTAGGAAAATAGCTGTCTTAAAATGTTGTCATTGAAGGCTTTAAAACTTTGGCAAAGAATATTTTATTAATGGGATTTTTTAAATTTTCCAACTGAATTTCTCTCTTATTTATTATGAACAAAGGAAATGGTGGCTCTTTTTTGTCGTTTGGTCTAACACAAGGACAAATATTTTTAATGAAGCTACTTTAACCTCCTTGTCTTGGAAACTTCATTCCACATAAAGTCTTTGAGTTTTTTATCCTTATTTACAGCAAATAAGTTCAAATTTACTGCAGCGACACGAATGCCAATTTGTAAGCAACGTTTAACTTCTTCCGACAATTTGTATGGAATAATGAATATGAGATTTATCTATAGATTATCAACCGGTGTAGTAAGATATTCAGAAATATTGTTAATTAGATTACAATGGCACTTAAGTATTAAGTATTAAAAATATTTAATAATGATGAATCAGCATTTGATATATGTGACTTTGGAGAGAAAAAGATTACCATGCTGGCTCTAATCGGGTGATTGTGATAAATTTAACATGTTCTTGAATAAAGCTGAATCAACTAGCAATCTATTGTTGTTCAATAAATTTAAAGAAAAATGTACGAAGAAGATAATGGAAAATATATTTATTTTCTTTATTTCCTTATGTTTTCATATTTATTAATAAATATAATATATTAAAAAAGGAATACAAATTCACTAACAATGCAAAATTGCTATATATCAATAACTGACCAGTTCTAAAATGTTTCGATTATTTGCGAAGAATCCTTGCAAAATAACACTTTAAACTTTTATTTTGGTAACACACTCCTTTTTCATAATTTATTTTATAGTGATTGGATGTGTACCTATCTGAATGGAAATATTCTTTCATTAAATATCTTTATATTTTAAATGTCTTGACAATTATCCATAATAAAAATTATCAAGATTGCAGTGACTTTTGGATAATCTTCGATATTGTGGGCACTGGCGACTATTACGAAACAGGCAATTTAATTTTCTTTCCTGCTAGGTTCTGGGTCATGCGGGTATTTTAGAAAATGAAAGGGTTGATTTTTCAGCAAAATCTGCATCAACATCATTTCTGTCGGTCATTCCCATGTTACGATGCTAAAAGATCACTTGTATGCCAACTTTTTGCCACTCGGCAAGAATCATGGAGTCTGCAAATCCACAATAAATTGCATTCGATAAAACCCAGGACTAATTTGTGACTTTTTCACTCTATACAAGAGGTTGATGTCAAATTGAAACGCCTTCGTATAGGTGCTACACGCATAAATACCTCACTTGCTTTACGCATAACTCGCTGATCTCATAAATACCTTATTTTTGGCCAGTCGGCCCCTAAGTGCTCAATATGTCATGTGGATTTTGTCATTAAGCATATTTTAATCGAATGCCTATCTTTTAATTAATCTCGTTCACTCACTTTTAACTTATCGTCATTAACATTACAAGACTTATTGGGTGAAAAATTAATTTCAAATATATTTAAACTTTTAAAATCCAATGGCTTTTACACTTACTTGTACTCAATACTTTTAACTTCTGTTCAAGCTTGACTTTTACATCGCATCATGGTAATGCGCTTTTCGCATCTTTGTTTCATTTAAATTTTAATCTTGTAGGTATTTGAACTTTTATTTTTGGAATTCGTAGACTGATAACCTTTGCTTTTATATTTCATCATGTGTGGTTTTATAGTTTGGTCTATGAATTTACCATTTACTTGACGCAGCAGGATCAAGTATGATTTTTGCTCCAAAAATACAATCAACATCGTGTTCAGTGGTTCAAGACTTGATTTGATCTCAGAATTTTCATTACAAATCAACGGAGCATGTAAAGCTGATGATGAGTCAAACATTTACAATATGGCATACAATAAATGACTGTGTTAGTGTGTCAATTTAGATGTAATCTGTAACCTTACAACACAATTCAGAAAAAGGGAACATTTCTTCAGCGCCTGAGAGAACTAAATGAAATTAGTATTAATGTTTTCAAAGTTTTTTCACCATTTTTATCACCATGATTATATCTTCAACAAACAAAGACGACACTAGAGCACCCCCCCCTTTTTTTTTAGCTTCTTTCTCTTAATTAAATGCATATAATATTGAATACAAATCTATGCAGATTTTAAGACTACATTCTGAATTTCATTTAGCTAGCTTCCTAGTTGTTGCGTGTTTGAATTATTGGATTCACGCAAATACGGAGATTACTTTCTCAGGGATTACTCGAAAATCAGAAAAAATACCAATTTTGGTGTAAAAATATAGGAACATTAATCAAAATATCGTATTGATCTCTGGAGCTATTTCTTTTATATAGAAAAGAATGTATCAACTGAAAGATATCCAAATCGTAGACGGATTTATTCAAAAATTCGATACATGTCTCTAGAACTAATGAAAACAGCAGCGCACTAAATTACATTTATAAGGCTTACTGAGATTCTCGAATGTCGTATTCACACACCCGCAAACAGAAGACACGTTTTTGTTCACGGATCCTATCCAAAATTTAATATAAATCTACAATTTTCGTGTACGTCCATAAACTAAATTTTATATACCTAGCTAGTTACGTTGTTGTGTTACTGTGATCATGGAAAGTCAGATAGACAGATATAAATCCAGAATGAGGTTTTTCTTAACCTGTAGGAGGCTAAAACATTTAAATACGTCGACATATTTGGGTTAATTTTTTTTAATAATTACGATACTTTTCCATTTTACTCATTATATACAAGATATGAAAGAAGGTATTAAATTGAGTTTTATTTAAATGAACATAATTGGCGACACAAAGTATATACAATATCTCAGAAACGAAGAAAACTCAACATTTCACGACTCTCTAACAAAACATTTTCCACTCATTATAACGTAGAAAAATTCTAGTCTCTTTATTAGTCAGAATCTTCTGAGGAAAAAAAATCAAAATAAAGAATCTCTGAATCCAAACGCATTGAAATCGAAAAAGTCTCGAATATTCTCTACTGAGATACAAGGAATTACAAGATGGAGAAATGTTAAAAGGCCCATGAAAAATGTTCTTGAGAGTTTCTCACCAATGTTAAGACTTTTTCTTCACAAATCAAGTGCATCTGGCCACAAGCCAACTTGGGATCACTTTATCTACGGTCCGCCTGTCTTGTGCGAAATATGAGACTTCTGCTAAAGCTACAAGCTTCTTATAAAACTTCAAATACTTGGGAATCAAATTTTATTGCCCAAAGACTCTTATTAAACTCCAAAATCTTAAGAATATATTTTTTTCGACTTATTTGTTTTCATTTTCATTTAAAACTTTCAGAACAGGAACAGGATTAAGAAACAGAATATAATGATAAAAGTAGACAGAAATTTTAAAATAAAATATATAAATTCTTTCTTAGATAGCAATTCCTGGGAACTGGCTGAATTTTTCTTAATGTCTCTGCTAGAAAGTATTTATAAATTTCCATATAAATAAAAATTACATTTTTAAAAGAACTCTAACTTTTAGAAGAGATTCATTAAAGCAGAAAGAAAATTTTCTGAATTCAAATAAAATTTTTATAACTATCCCATAAAAGAAGAAACATTATTAGACACGAACATAAAATTTTCGCTGAGAGATGAGATATTGTTTTTATTATCTTTATTCCCATTTTATTCTAAGAATTCACAGCTAAAAGAAGCTGAATAAGATTTTAAAATCCTTTTCTTACATAAATTTTCCGATTTAAATTTAGAGTAGAGGAAATAATCCTCTAAAATTTCGATCAATCCTTAATATAAATTCTAAAAAATTAAATAGAATTAAAGTACATCTAATGACAGCATTTGAAAAAAATCTCGTTTACAATATATTAAAGATAAAAATAGAGTATACTCCCGAGTTCATTATTTTGACAAATCTATTATCCTTGTGAACAATGCTTTTGTTAATATACACTAAATAGAGTTTTCTTAAAATCTATTTCTTATTATTAATTGTATGTGTCATGTATGTATGTTAATTGTATGTTTAATTGCATTATGTATGCATTAATTGTATTTCCCTGTTATTTAATTGTATAAAATTTATTTCTTGCAATCGCAGAATACATTTTCTATTGCAGGTCTATTTCGTTAAAATTTAAAATATCATTCACTCTTACATATAATTATGAGCTATGCTTCTTGTTCAATTCAATTATAAAAACGAATTTATGAACAGGTCTATTCAAAATCAAACACTTTTATCATCTTCAGTGGTGTTATTTTATACCAGCTTTTTATAAACAGGACAGTCTAGCCCTCTATATCTACAAAAAGGGTGATAAAAATATTTGCTGAATTTACTTTCTCTTAGTAATCATTATTGATTTAAAATGATTTTGGAGATTAGTTTTGATTTCAGTGTTCATGAGCATTATAGATAAAACAGATTTTACTGAAAGGAAGTAAATTATGCTACAAAACATATTTACATCTAAAGCTAATATTACGTCTATAGCTAATATTAAATCTAAAGATATTAAATATTACATCTAAAGATGCTAAATATTGCCTCTGAAGCTGCACAAATAGCGTTACTGTATATTTATACAAAAAGGGCTCTACAAATAATATTTTTGTATTTCTTAAGCATTCTGACAATGTACATGAGATTTTCTACAACATATTTTGTTAATATGTGATAATATAATCTGAAATATTGTTTAGATCTTCTACAAATATTCTAGTTTCATAAAAATAGTTCTTCCGTCTTCGAGGGAGATTTAAAAAGGAATTCAAGGAAATGTCGAAATTAAATTTCTTGATGAATACAGTATTTTCTCTTTCGATACTTAAACAGAGAAAAGATATGTAAAATTTTTCACGCAGAGTCAGAGTCAAATTTATAAATATTGTAAGAAAACTTCAAATCTATATCTAGTTCTGACAATTATAAAACTCAATAAATAAATTTATCATTTTTTCTCTATAAATAAATACAAGCAATTTTAAAAACAAATTTCAATTACTGTTTTACAAGACATATTTTTATAATTTAATTATTTTTAATTTTTTATCCGTAATATAATAAATTAATTTTATAAATATTAAAAAATCTCCTAATTTTCTTAATTCCTTTTCAGGTCAAGAAGTATCAAACATATATCAAAGACATACTAAATCAACCCGAAAATCAAAAATTAATTAAATCATTCGATTGGATTGACGGATATTTGAGAAGAATTTTTTTTGAAAACTTAAAGTATGCATTTCACTAATTTTGGAAATATAATTAAATACGTTTAATTCATGAAAAAAATTACGCAGTTTTATAACTGGAAAGGCACAGACTTTCAGACAAAAAGATAAAATTATTTTTAAAAACTGAATTTAGTAAAAAACTTATACATCTATTTTTAATTTTTTAAAAAATTATTCTACTGTACTCTAAATTGTTGTATTTTCATAGGAAAATAGGAAGTTTTATACAAAGAAGTATGCAGAATTTCTAAACGTTAGAGCACAATAAAATGAGTGAAAAGAATTATAAAATGAGTCTACAAAATCCTGTCTTTACAAATATTGGTAATAGAAATTGTGAAATAAAAAATTGTAGAAACAAGAATGTTTCACGCCAATAGAATTCACTTCTAAACCTCTGAAAGAATTGAATACGCAAACTAAATTGTCTTTTAAAGTAGTCGTAAGTATCTACTCTATTTATAAATTTATTTTCACTTCAGACTATTTCAATACTTTCAATAACGGCACTATTGACACTCGATGCCTTTGTTGGAGCTTTTCCTAAACTTGTCTCGAGTATTCTTTTCTAAAATAATTTCATACCATTTCTTTTCGAAAAACACGTTCAACAAATAAAATCAAAATTCCGAAAAAGGCTGCAAATGAATAATTCAGCATTTTCTGCAAACGCGCAAAAATAAAGCCATCTAAAGCTGCAAAGTGTTTTAGAATGACTTTCCTTCCAGTACCAAAACACTGCAACTCCTTTTAACCTTTACACTTTTCTACACAGTTGAAAAGAATTTTATAGCTTTCTATTTGTTTCCGAAAAATTCTTGGAAAGATAAAGAAAATAATTAATAGATGGGTTGCAAATTTTATGATCATTCATGAGAAGATAAGAAAAGCAACAAATATGTTCTGAGATGCGATTTATTTTGGAAATGTAGATACACAAAAGTAAACTATTTTTGATTAGAGAGAAACAAAGCGATTTTGCAGCGATGAATGAAAAATAAAAGCAGATGGAAACACTTAAGAGCTGTGAAAAATTAATTTGTTCATTTTGCTAGTGGAACAAATCTTACGAAGCAAATATTTTCAATTGAAGCGTCATATTCAATAATTTTAAATTCGAGTTTTATTCTCCAAAGAGCTTCTGTTTAATATTTCATGTAATAACATATGACGCTCTTGCCTTTTGTAACGTTCTAGCTCAAAGAATTTGATTTTGAAAAATTGACAGATTTAAGGAGAGAAATTGCCTTTCAGTTTTTGACAGAAAAGTCGACAGCCACTGAGTTGATTTGAACGCCATACAATTTTGATTCGGCAATCATATTAAATATTTTATATTTTTATGTTGATTTTATTCAGCAAATAATTTCACAGACATATACAAAAATTTAAAATTTTGAAACATCAAAATAAGTTACTTAGTTCAGAATTTTGAATGAAATTTTATAGTTTAATGTTTAGATACTTGTGCTTTAACTTAATTGATGCAACATTCTAGTTAAAATGAAATTATTTTGTAGTCAGGAAAGCTTCATTTGCCCTTATGCTAGAGATTTAACTTTTACTTATCTCTTATTTTCATGCACTTTTTATGAAAAAAAATGTTCTTATAGTATCTTTTGACTAAATGCATTAGTTATCAAAAGAAATTGGATTGCCATTCCTTCATTTTATCAGACAGGATTTTATTTTTTCATGGATTTTATTTCTCGAAAAAGATAAAGCAAAAAAATGTAGCGATAAAAAAGATGTCAAAATAAAGCTAAAGCCTTCGTTAGCGTTGGCGTACATGTTAGAAAAATAACTCATCAAAACTTTAGAGAACTGAAACCGAGTTCTTAGAAAGTTTTTATTGTTTCTCCAAGTTAAAAGTATTTGTTCCTCTCTCAATGAGAATAAAAAAAAGGTGTTATAAACTAAACAACAAGCTGCTCAGAAAATCATTCTTCGTAAGAGACTAATTTCTATTAATGGATGTTTATTAAAATTTTATTTTAAGTATTATTATCTGATTCGCACCAGGTGTGTAAGATAAATAAAAAATTTCTTACAATATAATAAATGCCAGTAATTTAATTTTACGTTACATTATAATTTTGCAATCATACAAATGTTTAAAAATTCTAAATTTAATTTTAAAAGCAATTATACTTCATTTTAAAAAATAATTTAGGTGCCCTGATTTTATTCTGGGGAGACTTTGTTTAAGGTCATTAGATAAGGCCTGCATCAAATGAAGAATATGGAAATACATTGTTTCCTCTAAATCATCGTAAGTTAAAACTGAAAGAAAATATTGTTTTTAATACTCAAGAAATGAGACCTTCTGTTAATCCTTAAGCAACTAAAAAGTATATCATAAGAGATCTTTAGAAGTAACATAAATAATAAACGATTAGGGAAAAACTAAAAACTAAAGTTTTGTATCTGTACTTTACAAGACTAGTGAACTTTAAATACTTTTAATTATATAACTTATACATAAAACTTTTTGTCAACATTACATAACTAAAAACACTGTCCTAAAAATGATTCTAGGTCACGTAAGGAATAAACGAAAGAAGAAAATAACTAAAAACTAGATCGGTACTTTACAGGACTTGTTAACATTAAATACTTTTAATAATTTAATTTATATATAAAACTTTCTGTCAACATTAATAACTAAGAATTGTGTCATGAGAAATTATTGGAAGTAACTTCAGTAGTAACGGTGGGGGAAAATAACTAAAACAACCTACAATAAAGGAACTACTCTTTACAGAACTTATTAATTATAAATGCTTTTATTTCCAAATGAATACATAATTTTGTATGTTTTTGAAATGCCAATCATAATGCTAAAATAACAGAAAAACATATCAAAAAATATCTAGAATAATTTGTTTCAAATATAAGATTTTAAACCCGCAATATCGCAATGAATACGGTAGTATTCAAAAAGTTAAATAAATAATAATAAATAATATCCTAGAAATAACGAAAGTAAAAAAAAAAGTTCGCTTGTTTCTTTGTGCATTCATTCAAATGAAAAACAAACCCGATTGTAAATGTTTTATTAATATATTATTCCTAAGAAATTAAGTGAACAACAACAGAAAGTGATTTCATATAGAAAACAAAAGTATCTATAGTTAATTAAAATGCTGATACGATGACATAAACCTGAAGTTTTATATGTCTCATTTTATTTCTGTACTTTGAACATTCAGTGAACCGTATGAAACAATAATTAGCCTTGGCTGGGTTCAATATGATAAAAACAATATAGCCTTCGAAAATATGTTGGTTTCTTCTCATTAAATATTTAGATTTCTGATTATAAAGCGCTTTACTACTTTGCAATTGAAGTACATCAGTTTTTGAATTTTTCATAATGATTCTTTTTTCATTATATTACTACTAAACACTCAATGAACAGGTATTTTTTAATTAGTTGCAAATGGTTGTGATGAAGAGCGTGCGCAAACATAATTAGTTCATTTCATCACATATTAACTTCCGACAATTTCGATTTTATTGTAGTTTAGATGTGGCGAATCAAATTAATTTGTTAAATCAAAGTTTTTTATGAAGATTGGTGATAAACTCTGTGACTTAAGTTTTCATATTTGATATCATTATCCTAAGAAAATCCGTAAGCATTTTTGTACTTTAAAGAATATGGAATTCGAAAATTAAACTTTAATCGTGGAAAAAAAATGGAACAATTTAACAAGAATAAAAACTTCCACATTTTACAAGATTTGAAATATCATTTTACTAAGAAAACGTACAAAAAATTTTGCATTACAAAAAATATGTAATTAAAAATTATATTTTAATTGTGAAAAAAATAATTGGTACAATTTAACTAAAATAAAACCAGTTTCACGTTTTATAACATTTGACATATTTTATTGATAGGAAAATATGTAAAACAATTCGTGCATCAAAGAATATGCATTCCGAAAATTTCATTTTAATAGTAGAAAAGTAATTGGTACAATTTAACTAAAATAAAAACATTTCCAGATTTTCTAACCTTTGGGAGTTCCCTAAATCTTTTGATTATTTATTTTTACAACTGTTTTCTACCATACTATAAGCTCTGATTTATGAATAAAAGAAAAGTCTAGTTATTTGAAACAGCCTTTCTGATGACAACAGATGTCATGAAATACTGAAATATTAAATTTTAAACGTGAAAGAAATTATTGGTGCCATTTATCAAAAACAAAACAAAAGTGGCCCATTTTACAGCATGTTGGAAAATTCGAGAACTCATCCGTAGAAAGTTTGTGTTTATTGCAGTTTTGGGGCAAAATATGGGCACTGCTTGATACTAAGGAAAAGTCTCGTTCTACAAAATAACTCCTTTGAGAAATGAATTTCAAGTGAGTTATATTCGATAAATAAAAAAAAGAAAATATAAAATATTTTTCTTTCCGACAGAAACAAACAAGCAGTAACAAAATTCAAATGTATAGAGACTTCAGAAGTAAAAATTACAGAATTTGCTCTATTTTCTCAATAAATTCAAAAAGTAAAAAATATAATTTCCTTTCAATACAGTTATTTCCTTTATGAGCACTTGATATTCTTTAACTAACCGACTGAGAAGATGATTCGTCGTTACTTCTCATATCATTAACTAACATGCGATTTCCGTTTGAAATTATAATTCGTTGATAATATTTATTTTGGGGGGGGAAATCACAGTTTGTTGAACATAGTGTAGATTGTCGCTTTTTTAAGCATATTAAGAATTCTTCAAGATCAGGAATGCTAAGCGTATTAAAAGAGACCGAAAAAACTTCGCTAAAATAATGTATGATGGATTTAGATATTTGTAAATACTGCTACCATATATATACATGACAATATTTTAATCTAAATATTTTAAAGTTTCTTTTCTAATCGTGGTCCAATAAGTAATTTCCAAACCATTAGAAATATGTATATAGCTCCACTGAGAAAAAAGGATTAAATGGCGCAAATAATTATATTTAAATGGTGCAGATATTTATATTTAATGCTGTTTCAGTACATAAATGAAATGGAAATATTACGAATCGTGATTTTTGTACAGAGCCCATGTCTTGTTAATCATATTTAATAAAAAAATTTTGGCACCCTAAAATTCTAAATAAAGAAAAGTTTCACTATTTTGACCGAGCCGAGTAATGACTCGACCGAATTATAAAACTTGAATACCACTATTTAAGATTGTTTCAAGACTGATAAGATTCTTTATCTTCGAAGCTGTTTATTGAATTGATTTTGTATCTTTAAGACTAACGTTTTGAATTTGAATTCGAATACATACCTTCAAATTAAAATTCTCAAATATGCTATGTCAAATTCTCTCTTCTTTTGACGATTGTCAAAGCATTATCATGCCGTTAAAGTTGCTTCGTATTTTTCCGATGCATTTGTGTATATTTATATACTCTTGTATTTTATCGCATGAAGCAAAAACAAGTTCAATTCTAACTCTAAAATTTCCTAAAATAATGATTGTGAAATGTTTTTTATTCGATGAAAAAAATCCCTATATCTTGAAATTTTACTGTAGAAAAAAATCATTCTGAAAGATTGTGATACAGGATGGTGGGAAAAAAATCAGGAAAAAAAATGTTTTTGAAGATAAAATTTGTTTATTGAGTATAATTAAAAATTCGTTCAAATACTTTCTAAAAGTATTTATGTCAAAGTTACAATTGCATATACCCAGTCAATTGAAAAAAGAAGACTCTACCAAAAAAAGCGATCATTATTTCTCTAAGGAGATAAGTATTGATAGCAAAATAAGCTTATACCTTTAGAATAAATATTAATACAAGTAAAACTCGTTGTTTAGAAACAACATTAATCATTGATGGGAAGTTTTAGGAATCAAAATTCCAACTGGTAATTGGAGTTAAAGCTAAATCCAAAGGTTCTGCTTTCGAAGTCTCTCACTTTAGGCCATAAAAAACATATAACATATGACAATAAAGTTTGAAGATCAAATCTAAAACAAGGAGAAATCATGGATCAACATTTTTTCTAGCAATCTTTTTTAAAACGAAATTCAAAGAATCCATTTTTGAAATGTCACATTACGGGCAATGAAAAATGAATTACACATGATAATAATGTTTGAAAAAATATGTTGTGTCGAAAAAAAATGCCACAGATGGTGTACAGAGTGAGAAAAAAAGTAAAGTTAGGTTATGAAGAGTCCAAAAGTGAACACGTGGATCACTAAATGCTACAATTAACGAATGTTGGTATATGTTGTTGCACGTACAAAAAGTTAAACGAAGCGTTGAAAAGGAATAGGTCAATGGATAAGAATTTGCTTTCTATTTTGATAACGTGAACATAAAACTGATAGCCGTCGAAAGCTGAGAAATTTGATGCAACACATTTGAGAATTTTAATTTATTGGTATATATTTGAATTCTAATTCAATAACTTACTCTTAACGATACAAAATTAATTCAATGATAGCCTCGAGAATAATTAGCCTTTTCAGTCTTTGAAACTATCTAAATAGTGAAACTCAGTTTTATAAATCCGTCAAGTTTTTTTTTTTTCATAATAAAACCTTAAAATTTGCCTAAAAAGATTTAAAATGTAATCTGTTTTTGAAATTAAAAATTAATTTTATCATGTGGCACAAAAATACAAAAGCATTTATTGTTAATGTAAACAGATAATTTTCCTAATTCTAATATCTATATTCAGAACCAAGGTATTCAATTTCAAACCCAAATATTATTTAATATTTCCACAACGCTTTCTATTTTTGGCATTGTAGAAGGGATACATGATGGCTAATGCACTCTCTTAAAACGCTAGAAATTTCGTTATTAATGTCCATTAGAACAGCAATTATTGAGACATTAATTAATTAAATCGGAAATGGATAATTAGCTGACACCACTATGCCGAATCTGTAAATCATATTTTACTGCATTCATACTAATAAAACAGTGAAAACGTAAAGAGGCCTTTTAGAGGAAGTGAATATTAATGATATAAAGAGTAAGCAAAATTATATATTTTAATTATTGTTTGGTTTGATCTTATAAATCAACTTCTTATTTGAAAGAAAATTAACTTTCATTGAAAACATAAGAAGAAGTTCAATTATTTTGCAAATTCCAGTCTAGTTTAATTTTTACCCCCTAAATCACATTTCATTGCAATTACATGTTTGAAACAATGAAAATGTTTTTAAAAAAACTTTCTGAGATTAGCAGATATTAATGCACTAGTGGTTATATTTTTCACTTATTAATATTGGCGTCATTTTCAATAAAATTATATAGTTTAATTATTTTTTAGTTTGATCTCATTAATCAATTAGTTCTATTGAAAGAAAATTGACTAAGTTCATTGAACACAAAAGAAAAAATTAATTCTTTGAATACCTCAATGTCTGATTTGATTCTTGCTCTGTAAATTGCATTTGCATATTTGAAACAATGAAAAGGAAAATAAACCTTTTGAGGGTAGAAGATATAGAGGAAATTATAGGCAATTTTTTGCATTTATTTATACGTCATTTTCAGTAAAATTATATATTTTGATTATTGTTTCGTTTGATCTCATTAATTAATTAACTTAAATGAAAATCAACTACAGAGATTGAGATATTCAAAGAATTCATTTTTTCTTTTGTTTTCAATGAACTTAGTCCATTTTTTTTTCAATACAATTAATTGATTAATGAAATCAATCGAAAAAATAATCAAAATATATAATTTTACTATATATATTATTTATACAAAAAAAATCATGCTTTCTTATACTGTCTTGATATTTGTAGAAAAAAGTTGAGCTCCAATTTTTTTGAAAACATTATTTACTATCCTCAAAAATTTATTAACGAAAAGAGCTCTTGATATTTATTTTTGTAAATATTTTGGCAAGTATTAATGAGATTACCGTCCATTTTTTATTTATCTGCCCTGGTGGTAGTATCATAATTATTACTTATTCTTAATATTATATAATTTGGCATTATTAATGAGCTTGCTGATTTTTTTAAAATATTCCAAAAATATTCTGGAAAGGAAAATAAAAATTCAGTTCTTTCAAGTTCTTCGATATTTTTTCGTAAAAGGGTTGGGTTTATACATATATATGTCTTCAGCATATGTTTTGTGATTTATGGATTGCACAACCCTCGTAAAGCTGATTAAAGGAAACATTTTTTGAAATCAATTTTGTGATATCTACACAAAGGAAGTGACATTTAAAATATTTAAGATTGCTTTGTTGCCTTGTTATCTGTTGATAACATCTGACAAATGAAAGTATCTTTTTTGTTAGATATTCTAAAAAATTTCCTGAAAAGAATAGAAATTCACTTTCGAATATCAAAACGTTTTTCACAAGTACTGAGAAAAAGAAGGAAGAAGGCTTCACAACCATTTTCAAAGATGAAAAGTCTCTATGCAATGCATTACATAAAACAATTTCTATAAGAATCAGATATTTATATTTTATTTATTAATTCAGGTGTCTCATTTTTGTAATTTAAATTAAAGTTAAATTGGTTGCTTCTTTTAGACACATCTGACAATTTTAGTAAGCCTGAAATATATTAACTAGTTAACTGTTTCGACTTCAGAAAATGCACATCTAAACTATCATAAACATATGTATACAGGGTGTCCCAAAAAGATTGAAACGCGCTTTAATTCTTTAACCATTAGAGATAAGAAGGGGATGTAATTTGAAAAAATGTTCAAAATAAGATAGGAAAGAAGATTACATTAAGAAAAAAAATCCACCTATGAATTTTAAAAAGTTACACTTTTTAAATTTTTATACAACCCCTCTATGCAAATTTGGTCAATTAGAAAGTTTTCCCTTTCCATCCCAGAAGACCATTAAAAAAAACTGCATAACTGTATCTTTAAAATTGAGTGAGTTATGCGTAATTGAAAATTGAACGCTGTTTTTAGTGACCATATACCAAAATGGAAATGTAAATTTGCAACAAATTGTAAACACATAAATTTTTTTAATATTATTTACAAAACACATTTTTGCGTATTTACGGTAGATTCAAGATACAGTTACAGAATTGTCTTTTGTTTTAAGCTTATCAGGGGCAAGTAATTTTATGCGATGTATTCTAAATTTACATTAGAAATTTTATAAGATTTCGTTGAAAATCAATAAAAGCCATTTGACAGATTTTTATAGCAAAATTTATAAAAAAGAAAAACACTATTAAATTAGTCTGGTAGAATTTTAATTGTTTTCAAATTCATCACATTTTTTGTCAAACCGACATTCTAACAAATTAATTGCCAGACGATTTTTGCCTTTCATTTAACTGAAATTTAGCCGCTTCTAATATGTGTATAATAAAAAAAATTTTATTTTATTTTTAAGTTACATAAAGAAATGTAGACGATTATTTTTCAATTAACTTTTTTAGTTCCAATATTATTTCTTTCCTGTACAACTTAACCAAGATTTCCTCGTGCATATCAAAATAAAGTTTAGAAATCATTCAGCGATATTGAGTTTCATATTGTCGAAGTAAAAATACTGTAACTATTTTTGCATTATGGCACTTTTAACAAATGACGAACTATTTGAACTAGTAATGGTTTATTCTATTTGCAATAGAAATAATGCAGAAACTGCTCGGGAATTTGGACGACGATATCCCTACTTGCCTGAAATTTCACGTACATTTGTTTATCGGATGATGAGAAGATTGAGAACTACCGGTTCATTTAATCCAAGACCTGGCCCTGGTAGAAATATCTTGTACAACGAAGACCAAGAAATTGATATTACTGCATATTTTTCTTCCAACCTACGATCAAGCATTCGAAAAACAAGTGTAATTACAGGATTACCTAGGACGTCAATCCATAGAATACTTTAAAAACACAATTGGCATCCATTTTGTATTCATGGACTTCTAGAACTCCATCCCTCTGATTTTAACCGACGTGTAGCGTTCTCCAATTGGTTATTAATCCAACAGGACACAGATTCAAACTTTGGCTTGAACATTATGCGGACTGATGAATGTTTGTTTACGGAAAAAGGACACATAAATGCACACAACGATCATTATTGGAATGATACAAAACCATTTTTTGTGCAAGAAATACATCACCAGAGAAAGTTTTCTGTGTGCGTATGGTGCGGAACGGAAAACTGATTGGTCCAGTGTTTTATGAAAGAACACTTACAGCTATAAAATATTTGCAACTTATTTTAAATGGCATAGTAACAGATACTTAGGAGACGACACCATTGTCATTAGTAAAAAATGTATTTTCAACAAGACGGAGCGCCTGCACACAAGGCTATAAATGTAACAAACTGGCTCAACGAAAACTTTAATAAACAGTGGATTGGTCTGAATGGACCCACAAAATGTCCCCCCCCCAGATCTCCTGATCTAACTCCACTC
Organism: Argiope trifasciata; assembly: GCA_026543055.1. Taxonomy (NCBI): domain Eukaryota; kingdom Metazoa; phylum Arthropoda; class Arachnida; order Araneae; family Araneidae; genus Argiope; species Argiope trifasciata. The sequence goes on along the minus strand of JAPMOQ010056941.1, from coordinate 2,077,594 downwards.
GATTTTTATTTTTGGGGTCGGCTTCGAACGCTAGTTTATAATACTCGCCCCCTGAATGTAACTGACCTTAAACAAAAGATAATTAATGCATGCAATAATATTACAGGAGGAGAACTCCAAAATATTTACAGGAGCATTATTAGAAGAGCCCAATTATGTATTGGTGTTGATGGAAAGCATTTTGAGAATGCTTTATGATTCGTGTGTTTTTAAATGTATTTTCGTTTTATTTATTATTATTTTTTTATGTTACACTTATTACAATCTTATGTTGTCAAAATTGTTTAACTCCTTCAATAAGGACTTTATTTAAATGACATTTTGGATTTCTTTTACGCTTATTATCTTTTTTTGATCGAAGAATTTCAATTATCAATTTGGATATGGTCCCTATTTTCACCGACGAAAAAGTCTTTCAAGTAGTATGGAAAAGTGACATAAGTCAATTTTTTTTCTGTGTTATTATTCAAAAAATTTTAAAGATACAACTATGCAGTTTTTTTTAATGGTCTTCTGGGATAGAAAGGAAAAACTTTCTAATTGACCAAATTTGCATAGAGGGGTTGTATAAAAATTTACAAAGTGTAACTTTTTAAAATTCATAGGTGGATTTTTTTTCTTAATGTAATCTTCTCTCCTACCTTATTTTGAACATTTTTTCAAATTACATCACCTACTTATCTCTAACGGTTAAAGAATTAAAGCGCGTTTCAATCTTTTTGGGACACCCTGTATATTATACAAGTATAATAAATAATACAAATAATTATCAATATAAGTGTAATAATTATCATTGAATAAACTTGTTATAACGCAAAATGTTGTGATATCTCCATGACGAGTGTACTGGTCAAAAACAGTTAACAGATAAATATAATGACACTTTATTTATTCAAATATTTTTAATTCGATATTTTTCTCTGATTACTATAAACATAATATTATAATTTCCTTCATAATTGAAAAACATTTTTTGACAATTCTATATGTTATCTAAAAGTAATGAAAGAACTTGTTTTTATTTCTAAATCACCATCGTTGATTAAATACCACCCTTATTTCTGTCCTCAGCCTAATTTCTGTCAGTGACTCTAAAGGACATTACAGCTGAAAAATACATTACTGGAAAAAACAATCAATAATTCTACTGTTTATAATCAATAATAACTGTGCTGTTTACTTTTTTACATTTTAACGTATAGTTTAATTTGAAAGAACTCTATGCTGCTTGTTCATTGGAATTAATTACTCATCCATCGAAATTATTATTTTCGAATTATAAAACATTTAGTTATAATAATTATTACTTAATATAATTAAAATTACTGCTTATTTATAAATAATTCTTTATTTGATAAATCTGCTCCATATTAAAAATAAAAAGCTTATTACCAATTTTTGCTAAAAAATGTATAGTTTTCTTTTTCAATACTCATTCAAAGAGCAATTTTCTTCCTTTGAGTATTTATATCAAGAAATTATTTGTTCCAATTCCGTCAGTTTCCTTTCAGCTATGCTTCCTGATATTTATATTGTTGATTCGGGTTCAAAATATTAAATAGTTATTTCAAAAATTCCATTTGCACCATAAAGGAAAACTATTCATAAGATTAAAACAAATTCAGAACCTTCGGTCGCTAAGTCCAATATCATTATAATCTTTACTGGTCATCTGAATTTATATCATTTTTATAAATTTACTCTTAATTATATCACCATTACTGAACATGTAAAAAGCCTATTTAACGTTTTCATAAATCATGTATACAGTATGTAAACAGCAATGAATAATGTAGTTGTTATAAAACATGCATAAAAATATTTGGAAAAAAAATATTAAAATGTATAGAAAAAGTCTGAAAAAATATAAAGTTTGCATTAGTGGCAAACTGATATTTTTTAAATTTCAAAATCGTGTAAAAAGGAATTTTCTTATAATAATATGCTAACTATAAATATTGAGGGAAATTATCAGCATATTGAATAATTTTAATATAAAATCTTTTTTTAATTCTTTAAAATCTCTTTTCTTAGGGAACAGCTACTGTCGAAGCAGCAGCAACATGCCATATTTGATAGCCCAATCAATTCATCAATTTGCTCTAGAATTCTTTTAACGATTTTAATATTACGTATATCGCATCAGCAATGGCGTCCTCAACAGAATGTATCCATCCTGTAAGTTTTATAAGCAATTATATATCTTGAATTGAAAAATACAAATAATTTTTTAAGAAGTGATAATGTTTTGAAAAATGCTCTCTTGTTAAAATATAAACATATAAACTAAGAATTTTTACCTTCATAAACAATAACTCACAATCTTCCATATTATAGAATAAATTTTCTTTACAAGTTCTCTGATACCTCTCAATTGAATTATTCTACAATTAATCTCTTTAAGATCGAAAATATTAAAATAATCATTTTCATCGATAAGTCAACTGTATACAGCATTTCAAACCTCTAGCATTTTAAGGAATGAAAAAAATCAATCACAGAATATTAGTTTTACAAACATGAAATAGATTAAATTAAAGTACATAAAATTAATACTAAATTCTCAGTAATAATTTGTCAAGTGTAATCACCATCTGTATGGAAACATTATTGGGTGATTCTAACTTTTCGTAATTAAAAACTTTTAAAGACATAAATTGGTTGCTTCATTTCGACAAACTAATCAAGCGATTAAATTTGTAGAATTTATTTGATCAAAGCCGGAAAATAATTTGAAAAAAATTTGATCAAAGCCGGAGTATAAATTCAAGATTTCCTCATAATAGATTCCTTTTCGGATAAATTAAAATCCCTTTGAGAATTTTTTTATTGATAATTCTTTTACAGTGAAAAGTAAGCTTATGTTTAGTTTAGTTAATCACGCATAGTTCATGAGTTTTTCTAAGTCTTCTATTTTTTGCCTTATTTGATCAATAAAATAATTTTCACACTTTTGGATAAGGTAAAAACTTGAACATTTATCATTTAATAGGTAGAATGATATAGTACTAATTTCTTTCGGAAGCATAATTTCTTTTTTCTTAATAAAATATTTAACAAATAAGTGATAAGTTCACCAATGTAGAGATTCTTACAAAGGAGTTTCCTTAAGAAAATTACGAAGCAAATAAATCAACGATAATTTATCCCGACGGCAAGCTTGCTAATGAATGCTAAACAAATTGATTTTATATATTCAATATCAATCCCACAGCTGTTTGGGCATTTTCTATATTTTAAAGCAGGTCATATTTTAAAAGGATTTCTGAAGAAAAACTTGCTGATTTTTTTTACCTTAAAACACAAAAAAGTAAGTATTAAAGTGATATTTATGCTTAAATTTTCACATATACTTTATTTGATAACCCATGCTTTATATTAGATATTCGATTAACTTTCTGTTATATCACTACTATAGGAATATAGCTTCTTCAATGGTATTTTTCATTATAACTCAGTTAAATAATATGCTCTAAATATTTTGCTTTTTGAATGTATAAGCACAAAATATTTTTATTTCTTTTGAAAGTAAAAAATAAGTCAATATGGTACATTTGTGCTCTTAAGATACAAGAATAACATATAGTAAGTACCTTTCAAAAGTAACAAAATATTACATTCCAATTTTTTTAAAGAAAGGAACATCAATATGTTGCTTTTGCACATAAAATATACAAATACCAATATATATGAAATATTTTGTTCTTTTTATTATTATTATTATTATCAATAGATTACGTTTATTATTGTTGAAAGTAAAATACACCATTATATAATTAATCTATAATTATAATTATGATGACATAAAATATGTTATTAAAATTATATGTAACTAACTCAATTTTATTAAAATGTTAGACAGCTTCCATTTTCAGTCAGTAATAGTAGGTCAAGATCTATTTAATAGAATTTTATTAGAAGAAAACGAATTTATGAAATAAACATTTCTAAAAATTTGCATTTTGAAATTAGATCTTTAAGTTTATATTCATTTTATGCATGAAATTGCAGTCATAGATACTATTCCACCCACGATGTCTTGTGTCATACTTTGATTTCAGAAAAAAGAAAAAATGTAATTTTAGAACATTTTCTGATTTTGCTTTTCTTTTACTCTGCTAAGTTTGTTTTGTGAGTGTTATGTGAGAAAAGCATCGATCATCTTCAGAAAAGTTCGGAAAGAATGATGATCAAAACACTTTTCTCCTTCTTCTCTAAGAAATGTGTAGATCAATAAAACTATTTCAGTTTTTACTTTATGTTTATGAAAAGAATAGTTCTTCATACTATACGTACTTTCATTTAACCTCGTGGGTATCATTCTGTTTGTTTCTCAATTTAAATGTGTACAATATCACTTTTGGATTCCATTTCAGATATTTTTAAAACTTGTTAAATTTATTTCTTTTTACATCATTCCAATCTTTATATTTTTAGATAGAAAATTTATTTGCATTAAATCCATATTCTTTTCAATGTATGGATTTAATCAAAAAAAATTATTTCGACTACATCCATGTATTGAAGAGAATGGGTATAAATTATTGAACCGAGTGCTATAAATCTTACATTCTTCAACAGAATTTTCATTAAAATTCTATACACCTTGTGAGAAAAGTATCTAGACTATAAATTCAATTATCCGTGCTTCCCTCTCGATTCTACCCTACAGGTAGGTTTTTTAAGTAAAATTCATCAAATCGATCATTCTGTCTACTACTTCGATGCATTTTCGATGAAGAATATTGGAAGTATTGATTTTTTTCAAGTATAAACGATCCCTCTCTGAGCTTTTCATCTGCAACTTCTTTAATCGAATTTTATTTTTGATTATTACTCTTCGATGTTAAGTTTTTCTTAATATAAAGTAAAATTTGTTGGTTTGCAATATTTTCCTATCACTGTTTCGGTTAAGTTCAGGTATTATTATTTTCTTAAGAGTTTTTTCCCTCTATTAGACATATTTTATTATAAAAGTTTTTTTTAAATTAATATAGTAAATTTTTGAGAGATAATCCCATTTCAATTATTTTAATGATAAAATCTACACTAAAAAATCCTCATGGTGATTAAAATTTCAGAGTTTATCATACGATGCAATTTTTTATGTCTCTCTATGAGATATATTTTAATTCTTCATTTTCAAAGTGACAGACAGTTTCAAATAAATTGCTAATATCTATGAAACCATATGGAAGGCTAAATCTACACAATCAATTTATTTACTTAAGTCAAACAAAATAAAAATTATGGTCCTATATTTTTAGTACACATTAAATATAATTTCCGAATAAATTGTAATTCAAATCTGACAGTTAAAACATAAATTCTGTTGCATGTAAAAAAGATGATGAGCGAATAAATTAAAATTAATTGGGATTATAGTTGAATTTATAATGGTTAAACATAATCGTATGAAATAATTAGGCTAAATTACATTTTCGTCACTATCTTCCTGTGTTTATTTTTCGATAAAAACATTTTATTGAATAAATCTTAACTGCTTATATTTTTTCCAATAATTCTACAATTTTTAATTTCATATCTTAATATCTAATTCCTAAAGTAATCAAAGAATTTTTAATTTCTAGAAAACTCCTTTGCATAATCATCTTATTTATTTTGTTCTTTAATAGAGATCAGTTTTTACCTTATTTACAGTTGCTGAACTTTTTCCTCTTAATATTAAAAACAGCACATGCACTAATTATCAACCAACTGCATAATTTTTAATATATTTCCTACGTAAGCTTTTAAATTGACACGTTTCTCCTGTGCTAACAATTTACAGGATTATGATTTTTAGATAATTAAAAGAAAAAATAGATAACTATAAGGAAAATTATAAAAGAAAATGTTACTAAAAGAAAAATTATAAAATAAGACATTATAAAAAGGGAAAGGCCATAGGCTTATAAATATAATCAACATTTGATGTCTTGAAATAAAAAAAATCAATTTTGGTAGAAATTGGGAAGGATGTTAATAAAACTGAAAACTTCTGAGAAATGCCACAGCATACGTCTAAATAAGCAAAATAGAATTTCACTCTTTGGATAAGGGTTAGTTTTTCTTTTTTAATTGTATATTTGTCTTTCTTTTTTTTTTTTTTTTTTTTGTATTCCACTCAAGTTGCTTGACGCTATCAAGTTCCTTTGTATATGCCTTCTTACTCCTCTACATTTATGTAATAATTATGTCTCAGTGTTAATGTAGATTTCGAAGGATAATTAATATCCTTATCCTTGAAAAAAATATCCACAGGAGTATGAATATTTATTTAAAAAGGAAGTAGATTAACCTTAAATATAATTAGAACGTACACTGATGGAAAAAAAAATCCCAACACTAGGAGGGAGCTGTGCTAGTTAAACGAAATTTGATATGCGTGTTTATACGTCTGAAAGATGACGTCGATTAAAATTTCGAGCTACGCGCGTAAGTGTGGTGCTAGTAGCGACACTATGAACATGCAAATGAGGTTTGCTTTAAATAAGCGCTGTAAGGTTCGTGATCGTTATTTACAGTTGATATTTGACGTAGTGGGTTACTGTTAGTCAAAGATGCCTCTGAGAAGACGAAGAAGCAATTATCAACAGCTCACTGAGTTTGAAAGAGGTCGTGTTGTAGGGCTACGAGAAAGTGGGTTTTCTTTCCGCGATATTGCTGAAAGACTTGGCAGGAATGTGTCCACTGTGCATGAGTATTGGCGGCAGTGGTCAAGGGAAGGTACTGCCTCAAGAAGACCAGGTTCCTGGCGACCACGTGGTACTACTGAGAGGGAAGACCGTCGTATTCGGCGTATGGCTGTGGCTAATCGTACTGCGTCTGCAGCTGAAATTCGAGCTGCAGTTGGCACCATAGTGACACAACGAACTGTTACAAATCGGTTACTTCAACAAGGACAGCTCCGAGCCAGACGCCATGTACAGTGCATTCCACTGACTCCAAACCACTACCGTTTGTGACGTGAGCGGTGTCCAGCTAGAGCTCATTGGAGGACGGAGTGGAGATCTGTTGTGTTTTCTGATGAAAGCCGGTTCTGCCTTGGTCGCAGTGATAGCCGTTTGTTGGTTAGAAGGAGGCCAGGCGAATGCCTGCTAGTCACCTGTCTGCGGCCTAGACACACAGGGCCTACTCCTGGAGTTATGGTTTGGGGAGCAATTTCGTATGACAGCAGAAGCACTCCCGTGGTTATCCCATGCACCCTGACTGCAAATTTGTACGTCAGTTTAGTGATACAACCTGTTGTGCGGCCATTCATGAACAGCATTCAAGGGGGTGTTTTCCAACAGGATAACGCTCGCCCTCATACCGCTGTTGTAACCCAACATGCTCTACAGAGTGTCGACATGTTGCCTTGGCCTGCTAGATCACCAGATCTTTCTCCAATCGAGCATATATGGGACATCATTGGACGATAACTCCAGCGTCATCCCCAATCAGCATTAACCGTCCCTGCATTGACCGCCCAAGTGCAACAGGCATGGAACTCCATCCCACAAACTGATATCCGACACATGTACGACACAATGCATGCACGTTTGCATGCTTGCATTCAAAATTCTGGCGGTTACACCGGTTACTAATGTACCAACATTTCACATTTGAAATGGCTCTTCTCGCCAATGGCTCTACCTGTGATCTTGAGACTTTAATCAATTAAATATGTTACCTAAACAAATGTATTCCTAAAATTTCACTACTGTATAATAATTTTTTGTTGGTGTTGGGATTTTTTTTCCATCAGTGTATTTCATTTATATTTAATTCGTTTTTATAATCAAAATTTATTATTTTACGCATTTTACAATGTAGTTAGGTATCTGTTCGCAAAAAACTAATAAAATGTTTACAATCAACCAAAGAAATAGGACATATTCCCCACTTTTTATTTTCTACGATAAGGTGATTTTGTAGTAAGCTTAGTCATATAACCAAACAACTTTTAAGCATATAAAAAAAGTTGTGGTTGATAGATTTAGTAAAAGCATGAGTTACTAACAACGCTTAAATTAATTACTTGAAAAGCTACAATTATGCTGACATTATTCCAAATACCATTTGTTTAGCTCTTGATCGTTTTGAGACTGTGCTCCTATGTAAAATTAACTGACAGACATTTTTTTGGCAGAAAAATAAAAAAATTACTCAAATTTATAATTCATGTGAAAGGATTACATATCAAAAGTCATCCATCTAGCTCGTTTCACTTTTCAGTTATTGTACCCAGTTATGGATAGAAGCAAGCATAATTATAAGCAATCCTTATCATATCCATGGAAGTCATTATTTTTCCTAAAATGTAGTAATAATTCAAAGTCTCTCAATCGAATGTTCTGACGATTGCAATATTTTCCTCGTGTATATTTGACCTACGAGGTGATCACACTAAATAGTACCAGGGATAACTTTTTTAATCATTTTAGATAGTTTTATGAATCCAACTGGAAAAAATTATGAAAATAAGTCTGTTTTATGTTGCTTCCTTCAACAAATATAGTAATGAAATTACAAAAAATTAACTTTTATACAGACACCGACTTATTTGAGATAGTCAATAAAGTATTCTTATTATATTATATTTTTGTTTATTATTTGTCGAATCGACCGAGTTGTTTTGCAAATCAACATTTTGAATTATTTTAGACAATATCCAAGGTCACCTCGATATTGCTTGATATATTTTCTTTATCGAAAATATATGCCTATCTGTAAAAATTTAGGAGACAGAAAATTGATATATGAGAGAACTGTATAAAATTTGTATAAGAAAAAAGAAAAAGCTGTATAAGAAAGTTAAAAGGAAAACAGGGAGTATGAAAAGAAATTGTGAGAAAAATTATGCTGAAATAGCAGCAATTCATAGACTTGAATATCTTTAAAAGCATGTTTTATGTTCTGTTTAACTCCTGGATATTATTTCATACTCTGCAGGTTTGAATAAAAATGAAAAATGAAAAATCTTAGATCGAATGACGGATATATGAATGACATTCTAAAAGTAAAATGCATTGTACTAAGACATTTTCATACAGTACATGTTATATTTCTTCCCGTTTCCAAAAGAATGACTTCCAAGAACGAATAATGTACAAAGAATTCAACTTTATTAACTTGAAAAATCATATAGTACAGTTTCAGGATTGAAAAATTAATGAAGAGAAAGAAGAAATTTTTCAAGTGATAAGCTACTGTTGTTTCATGAATGGAATTCAAAGTCACTTGTGAAAGATACTCTATGAAGGTAAAAGAAAAATGACTGAATATTTAATTCCATAAATTTATAAAAATAAAGAAGACGAAATTGGTGAGTTAAAATTTTTGCTTACACACTGTACATTATGGGTGAAAATAGGCAATATATTGATACATTAAAATTTAAATAGTATATCCCTATGTTAATGTTATTTACATTAATGGAAAATGACAAATTCATTTTCTGAAATTGTTCACGGTAAATTTTTATTTCAAATATGATTCTTAAAAGCATGACTAAAATAAAGAAACTTTTTTCATTCCAAATGGAAATATAACCTGTATTTGCTAATTTCAAATTTATTTATGGGTATTAGGGATAAGAACATTTCTTCAGATATTTAACTAATTCTAATAATAGGAATAAGGTAAGAATATAAATCATAAAATAATTCTAAGTATAAGTATAATATAAGAATATAAAACATAAAATATTTCTAATTATAAGAAAAGACGAAAATATAAATCGTAATTCTAACAATAAGATAAAAATACAAATCTAATAATAAGAAAAAGATAAAAATACAAATCTAATAATAAGAAAAAGATAAAAAATATAAATTCTAACTCTAATAATTAGAATAAGATGAAAATATAAACCATAATTCTAATAATAAGATAAAAATGTCATTATAATGATAAGAAAAAGATAAAATAAAGATAAATATATAAATATAATTATAATAACAGTAAAAAGATAAAAATCAAAATATAATTATAATAGTTAGAAAAAGTTAAAAATACAAAATCATAAAATAATTATAATCATAGAAATGAATTATTTTTAAAATCGTTTTTAGTGTTTTATTTAACAAAATAAGGAAAAAAGAAGAAATCGTTTTATTTGCAGACTCCCTGTGGCAAATTTGCAAAAGAGCTTCAATTGCATATTTATATCTGATTACCGACAATGAAAATGTTTACTCACTTTTTTTGTTAGTTTATGAACTTTTAGATAAATAATGTTTTATATAAAATGTCTCAACAGAACATAAGATTAAGTAGCTGCTTCTGCGAATTACTCTGAGGTAGAAAAGTTTAAAGCCACACCCATTTCACAACAAGCATAGCGTTACTCAGGAGGAAATTAATGACAGGAGTATACTTTTTAGAGAAAAAGGAGAATTTACAAATAAGAAAGAAGGAGCTGCTCTCTTCTTGATGGAAGTGTTTTATACAATTTTAATATGGATTCCTGAACCTGTGCATTTTTATTAAATCGACTCGTGTGTAACGAATCACTCAATTTGCATTACGTCAGAATTCTGAATTGTGTTGATTTGTGTGGTCTCAAAGACATAAAATATTTTAATATTTCTAAAAGTTATTTCTGTTTATAAGTTTTTAAATAACTACTCAATAATGTTTACATAAATCATTTCAAAAAGACGAAAATCAAATATTTCTTTCTTTGTATTCCTCTATGCTAGAACTGTTTCCTGTCAAACCCATTTCATTACAAGCATAGCTTTAAACAGGAGAAAATTAATGACGGGAGGACAATTTTTACAGAGAAACAAAAGGAAAATTAAGGGAAAAAGAAGAATTGCTCTCTTCTTCATAAAACGGCTTTATATAGTTCTAATATTAAAATATTTAGACCCAGATGTGCAGTTTTATTTTGTAAAGTTTGTTATTATCAATATTTTACCTTAAATATATTGTGTCAAAATTCTGAATTGGGTTCACTTGTATGCTCTCAAACACAATGCAGCATTTTAAATATTTTAGAATTAAATGACTAGATAATCAATAATGTTTTATTCATTTTAATTCCTTATCATCAATTGCGCCTAATAGGGAATTTGAAATAAGAAACGTTATAAAATACCATAATATTTATAATAAGAAATTATAAATTGAAGAATAAAAAAGATAAAAAATCATTGCAATAAAAAAATCAATTTTTACTAGTTTGATCAAAAATATTTTTAGAATCTGATATTATTCATTTAATTTATGAAGTTCTTTTCAAAAATACTATCATGAAATTTAAAAATTAAATTCAAAAAAATAATATCAATATTTTTTACATTTCATAAAGTTAAGGCAGCATGTCATGCTAATTGCATGATAAACGTAAATGACCTTGTAATCCAAACGTGCTACTAAATTTTTCTATGCATGACAAAATATGCAGACACTTGTCATCTACTATCTTATTCTATGTTTGAGTTGTTTACATTTAGTCAAAACTGAATGGGAAAAATGAGTATCGTATAAAAGTGGTATTAAATTTTTATTTAGAATTTCTATTATTAAAAGCATTAACTTAAAAAAAATTAAAAACTTTTACATCTAAATCGCAGTTCTAAATGTTGATTATTAAAAAATCTGATGTAAACAGGAAAAATATTTAAAAATTGGAAATATTTATAGAAACGCTTGGGAATTTTTTTAATGTTTAAAAAATTAAAAGTTTAATTTGAAAACTAGAATTATACAGCCAACAAAAATATGAAGCAAGAATTTAAATATTATTTCTACCAATAAAAGATTTGTTTTTACTATTATTAGCATAGTGTGTGCAATAAGTAAAAAATTTGACTGACACGAGTCCTTTTACTACATAAGCAACAATTATCCTCATTAAAACTGGCTACAAATTTTTAACCTAAAATAAAACACAAATAGGTTAATATATTTGATGAAGACATTAAAACTTTTCCCTTTCATCCTTCTCAGTGTTTTTAAAACTATTTCTGATCAAGTTTTCTAATTTTTCATCAACGACCACTAAAAAGATCTATTTTTAATTATATTACTAGCGATTACGTAATGAACATATCGTATCCCTTACGAATGCTGATAAATACCCAATATCCAAAACTAACCTTAAATTGGATGAATTTTTTTAAAATAGCAGTGGAGAAATCTTTTCATTTGGTTCAATATTTCAAGAGTGTTTTATTCAACTTTATTTTTAAAATATTCCTCTGGTTGTTTGACAAAAAAAATTATTTTTTATGAATGAAAATTAATACTGGATGCTACTTTGAGAATTTCTTTCTCCTCCTATATATGACATTGTTCTCAGGAATAGTTTCGACGGTTTAACACCTACATTATATTTAAATCGATCGAATCAATTCTATTACTATCAATCATGGTATCGAAAATACTAATATTTTTCTATTTCCATTTTTCCATTAATAGTTTTCTATTTCCGTTTCTACTTCCCTTTTAAAGATTAAAAAATGCATAAAAATTAACTGAATTAAAAAATAAAAATCTAGTAGAAAAAAACATATTAACATTCAAATAATATAATACATTTCACCAATGTGTTTTTATTTTTATATGCATTTTTAAATTTGAAAGAAAAAACACTCATGCATTATTATTCAACTCAATAATTTTCAGCAGAAGTTGTATCATTTTTCCCAATAAATATTGTACTGTAAATTTATTTTTTATCAATATTTATAGATGAAAGTAGAAAATACAGGAAAAAACATGTTTAATTATATATTTAAAAGAATTTAGGTAAATTTTTTTAATCATAGTGTATTTGCACAAACATGCTTTTTGCTTTCAGTCAAAACTGCAGTTAGTAAACTAACTTATTAATCAATTACTTAATTATTTACAATTAATTATAAAAGAAAAATATTAGCAACGCAAATATTTATTTCTACGCAGTATAAAAAAAATTTCTAGTGCATGGCGCCCAACTTCAGCAGCTTGATATGCATTCATAAGTAACTAAGTGATCTCAAGCTTTAAATTTAATAAATGCACTTAAAGGGCGTAAACGATACAAATTTGTATCAATTAATAAAAAGTAAGAATTTGCAGATTTTACATTGAAAATGTGAGTATTTTCATTCGAGAATTTAAAATTAGATATTTATAAATAAGGCTTTTCAAGAAATAATATATAATGCTTTGATACAGCTGAACTGATTTGCATTCCTTATTTCTAAAAATAGTGAAATTAATAAATTTAATTCAATTAGAATAATTAAATTCCTTTATACTGGAGATACTCCATTTAGAAATGAAGAAAGTCTGAAAGTAAAATCTAGGTGTCTTTACCAATAGATTTCAAGATTAAATGTAACATAGAATGACTGTGAAACGAAATTAAACCCTATTTTTGTTATAATGTATTATTCCTTAATAAAAATCAATCAATATTTTTACAAAATTATTTTATGAATATTGATTAAGTTTTCTTATTATTTAACTCTTTCAGACTTGAACCATAAACTGAAAATAAACCTAAGAATTAAATCTTTTATTTTTTGCATCATTTACAATTTCTTTTACGCTTAATTAAATTATATTAACATAATATTTTGAGACAATATGTGGACTAAATCATAATCTGAGTTCATATTCAGTTGATTAAGACAACAGTATATTTGATACATCTCCTCCAATCTTTCAGACCACACCAGCACAAAAATTATTTGACCTTAGACTTTAGATACAACACACGCCAAATCCATACATATTGTGGATTTTTGGTGATTTGGGTTTCTGACCAGCCTTCAAGAGCAAAGACTTACTTCTAGGTCTACTAGATCTACGGTCACCATTTCTTTTATAACAAAGCATATGTTTTCCTTGCCGATTGCCATTAAACTGAAATACTAAATTACTTTTAAATTGACATTATAGGCACAAGACTGTGTCGGCCTACTGATGTAGTCTCGATTTTGGAGGACAAGAGGGCTTTAGATTCGAAACCCGATTTTACTAAAGCTTGAATATGTGTTTAGGAGTCGCACCCCTTTTCTGATTATAGCTCAAAATTTCGAGATACGCTTAAAATAGCCATTTTCTTTTTTCAAATCTCAACATTAACATAGATAGATAGTTCAATTACATAACTGAATATTTATGTTGTTGCAGAGAAGAATTAAGAAAAGCAATGTTTTTTTTATTCAGTTCTTAAAACATTGATTTAAAGATTTCAAGCATTTTAAAATAGCTCTTTTTTAATTGCTTAGAATTGTAAATGGAAAAGACGACTTTCATCAATAGATAAGCTTTAATCTTTTAAACAGATAAACTTTATCCTCTTTTAAAACAGGATTTATAAGTAATTTGTATTCAAACAGGAAAACAATTTTTTTAAACAATTAAATATAGATAACTGAATGAAAACAACCATTATAATCTATAAATTAGCACATCGATATAAACTTTCAAATAAATAAGTTTTAAATCATCTTTTTCTTGTTCGTTGTAAAAGAGAAGGAAGTTATTTTTTAAACAAATTCATGCATTTTTTCACAAATCAAAATCATAAGACATAATTAACTGATAAATTATAAAGTAACATATTAAAAGGCATTTGAACATGAAAAATGCATCGTTATATTCATCTAATAAACATTCAAATTAAAATGAGAAGAAAAATAAGAAGATTAAAAACTACCTTTTATTTTATATTTTTACGTTTAAAACGGAAAACAAACAGCATTATTTTTTAATTAAAATTCCTTATTTACTCTTAATGATTGCTCAAAATTATTTTCATCTTAATAACTACACATACTTTCATTCTGCTGGGAACTTTTATTACTTTGGTGCAAGATACATCATAATAGAAATCAATCATTTTTATTTATCATTAAAAAACTTAAGATGCTCGGAAATTGAAAATAACCCGCATACTTCATTTCAAAAAAATAACGATGCTTATTTTTGATGGACATATTTAAGGGATTATTTTCAATTTTCTGAAAATTAATTTTTAAATGCTTAAAAAATTGAAAGACAGCTCCTTAATTGAGCGAATGAAATGGTAAAAATAAAAACAATCTAATAAAATGTAAGTGAATCTGCAGTGAAAAAAATAAAACTGCTTTATGTAAAGGCTTTAAATTTTAAAACAAACCTATCATAAAATTTAAAAATAAAAGGAATATCTTTGTTATCTCGAAACTGCGGCTTTATCTCCGTTTCTTCTTTTCGTCAGAAGCTTAAATATTAGATTGAATTACCATTTATCTTAAATGCATTTACTTTTTCACTAAGCCAGAAAAAAAATAATCTGTCTTAATGTAGTTATACTTGAATAGTTCAACATTTTCAGCCGGGTTTTGATAGGTAATTTTCGTGGATTCATTAAATGTAATTTTAAATACTTTTATTTATAAGTTTCAGACTATTAATTTGCTTTAATATGTACATTATGAATATTTTGTAATTGGTTTCTTTTTTTTTCAAATCTTTAGACAAAAAAATTCTTTACTATTTGAATATGAGACAATCGATCTTGTCTCTCCTAAACATACTTTTTAATAAAGATACTATCTCCCCCCCCCCTCCTTTCCATTAAAAATTGTAAACTATATGAATTCTTATGACGTTAATTTTCGGATTACCATGCGTAAGTATTTTGCGCTTCTTAGCATAATGAAGAAAACAAAGCAGAAATTTTGGACATCTTTTGTACCTATTAAAACCCAAATTTTAAAGCAGGACTATAATTTTAGTAACATGCTAGCGTGACAAAATTCATTTATCGAAATCGGTAGGTTTTTGAGTTATTGCCTTTACAGTCATATAAACATAGATATTTATATGAATGACAGATGGCCAAATTGTGCAAGAAATGCCATAAAATTAAACAAAATATACTCAGCAGATACAGAAACTGTGTACCAAATTCTACGCATCTAGATCTTTGCATTTTGTAGTTAATGTGTTGTGTTATATTTTAATATGTAGGAAAACAAACAAAAATTCTGAATAGATTTTGTTCAAATTTTTAGAGGTATTTGAAAATTTGGTGTAAAGAACTCATACCAAATTTCATATATCTAGTTTAAATGTTTTTAAATTATTGAATTCATAGGCAGGTATAATTCTGATTATGTGTTTTTTGGACACAGAAAAATCTAGAATATATAGATTCTAGAAAAAAAACTGAAGTTGGTTTGTTGTTGTTTTGAAAATTACGATATTTTCTCTTCGTAACTTTGAGCATGGAAAAGCAGAAAAGGCTACTAAAAATGTAAAATACGTATTCCAAAATTGCTGAAGGGTTCAGACTATCTATTAAATATGGAATTAACATGTTTTATTGCCATTAGAAATAAAATCTATGAATATTTATATAAAGAAATAAATTTCAAGATAATGAAGGACAAACATATAATTTGCGAATTTCGTATTATAGCAATATTTCAACTAGAACAAAAATTTCCTTTCAGGCAGTTGAACTCTAAGCTACTTAAGATTCAAAAATTTCCACTATAGGTAATGTAGCGTATAATCTTAAATTTGACATTTTAAGTTCCCCAAACTATAACAGTTTGTTTCATTTGTGATATTTGAAACAGTGGCACACAAACTCAAAAAACTAACATAACAGTTTTCGCAAGTGCCTGTTTCGCTTAATGGTGGTAATAATGCGGCAAGATATTAGCTCGATAATGGTAATTCCCAAAGAATCTTAGGTAATTTAACGCATTATGTAACAATTTTATTGTGAAAATAGCCGGTTCTGAGACAAAAATACACTTTATTCTAAGTACTTAGAAACGACTCCCAGGTATAACTAGAATATTAATTATATGTAAGAAGTGAAGGAAACTTAAATACTTAAAGACTTTTTTTATGTTTTACTTTCTAGAAAGACAAAACCGTCCTTTGCGTTATCATCTGCTATTATAAAAATTTTCTGCTTTAGGCTTATGAATAGCATTTTGTTCCAGTATCTAAAATGAAAATAGCAAATCAAGAATCTAGCGAATAAAATAATACATCCACCTTGTATTAATTTTGTTTTCTAAAGAAAATTGAATAAATTTAAATTAATCCCTATAAAACTGATTGAAAGCAGTATAATTATATAAAAATTAATTCCCAAATTAATTTTTTATGATAATCATTTTTCCCGAATTTGTTTTAATTTATTTTTCACTAAAATGTATAATATTATAAATAATAATAATCGTTTTTTTAAACTTGTAAACAAGAAAAAAAGCTATTTTCATAATTTTTAAATATCAAATATATTAATAAATTCACAATCACCCGACGGATTTAGTTGATGAGATATGAACAAAAGAGTTTTTAATCTTCATGTATTTAGATTTAAAAAAAAATGTTTTTCCTTTTGTTCCAGGTTTAGAATTTCTCTCAAATGATTTGATTAAAGGGTTATTTTCAATAGGAGCAGCATTCATTTCATTTTGTTAAAAATATATTATTTATCATATTTATAAGGGACCAGTGAGTTAAGACTTCAGTAAAGGAGTTGAGAAGTTCAAATAAAATTGATGATAGATAATTTGTGCATGTGAAATATTTCATCTATCCTTAATTAAATACATTGTGCTAATTTTTTACCTTTGATTTGAAAAATTTTACATTTCTTTGCTTTACTTAATAATTCATAATTAAATAACATTAAAAACATGTTCCTAAAAAAATCTGAAAAAAACTTCTTTACATTTGATCAGTACTTTTTCTTTTTTCTTCAATCAATTTTGTTGAAATAAAATTCTTAAACACCACAATAAAGTAAATAGGTGAGATAAATGGTAAGATATGATTTTGATTCAAAATTAATATATTAATGGTACTTTTCGAACAAAAAGTTCAAGTTAAAAGATAATTCTAATTCTAATTGACAAATGATAATCAATCCATCTTCCCTACATCATTTAATATTTCGTTTGTTTTTGAAAAGTTTTAATACATCATATGATTTTATATGGAATGCTAGGCAAATAATTAAATATTTTAAAGGAATATGTGATAATACTAAAGATTTTATTGCTCTCATTTATCTGTTAAAATTTATCATCTCACAATAAGAGAAAATGTATGCATGCATTTAAATTTTCAATTTCCCTTAGATAACTAAACATGAATTCTTCTAAATTATATCCAAAATCTTTTTAGAATTTATTCTAATGCATAAAAGAATTTAAATTCTGCTGATTATTAAAATTATATAATCGCGTCTATCTATCTGGAAATATATCAAAAACTTAAAGTTTTAAGATAAAGCAGTAATTAATGAAATTTGTCACATGTATACAAATTTTAAAACTAAAATTATATAAAGAAAGAATTTGAAATATGTGAAATTCATTTGAGAGCATTTTCCTTATGTAATTTGAATTTGAAATATACCGATTGTAGTAAAATTTAATTTATATAAATTTTCTACTATATATTTCAATTGCATTTAAATGTTGCAAATTATTGGGAATAAAAGCTTTTTCTATATTCGACATTTGAATTTATCTTTTAACCAGTGAATGCGTAAAATTTTGTGAGAAAAGAGACGGATAAAATGATGCATTTATTAAAAATCGTAATCGATACATGTGTTAAAAGAACGTAATCGATAAAAATTGCGAAAAGCCATTGGAAAATTATTTGAATTTTCCAACAACAATTTAAAAGTTACTTATTATTAAAATAAAGATTCCTAAATTGTGGAGAGGAGGGAGACTTCAGATGGAATCACACCGAATACTAAATGGATAGTGAAACTTCTCCTCCAACCTATCTTAAGAATTATTTTATATTTATAATTTATTACAATTATAAAATACTTTTTCAGAAAAATTTGTTAAAAGTCTTATTAAAATCATTATAATAATCAATATTAAATCATAAGTCATTTTCTTATGATTAAATATTGTTCAGTAATATTATTTGGTTTCAAATTAACAGTGAAGAGCTAAAACAAATCTCGTGTGAATAATATTTGCATTAAAGTAGGTAACAATATATGACTTTATGTTTTATAATATATAATAACAATACTATAAAATGTAATTTCGTTTAGTGTTATATATTTCATATTAGACATTGCTATAAATTACCTAGGATTGGATTATTATGCCTTCAGTTCACACAATTCATTGATCTGAATAATTCTTACATTTGTATAATATGTAATGATGTGTATGCATTTATATTTTATAGTATATAAATATAAGGATTATATAAAGGTTTTAATAATTAAAAATATAATTTCATCAAATATTTTTATATATTTTAAACTATTTGAAAACATTAAAGTATTCCAGTTTCCCACAAAGGATCTTAAAATTCGTCCTTTCAAGTGACGCTAAATATTGAGAGTGATGTTATTTTGAGACAAAGCAGTTTATATTGAAAGTGACACATGTATGCAAACATGCTGTTGAAACTGTCTAACTTAATAATGGACGCTTTTGAGTCTTCGACAAATTATTCTCCTCTGTGAATGACAGTTATTGGAAGATAATACTCTAGCTCAAATTTCAAAATGGGTTCGATCATTTCCTTCCACATCACCGCGAATATTCGTCAAATGAGAGAAAAATGTACTATATTCGATTTAAAATGCTTGCGGTTTCTTATAAAATTCGCTTTTTCAAAAATTCATCAAAAAAGACATGTTTTGGAATATGTATATTATTGCAAACATTGCTAATTTATACTTTTAGATATAAGTTTTTAACATGTCATTTTATTAAATATAAATAAATTTGTCTTACAAACACAAAGCAAGCTAGCCTCTTTTTTTTTTTTTTTTTTTTACTAAAATTTCCAAAAAATTGCTTAAGTGGGTTTCATAAAATCTTATTTAAACTTTTTATTAAAAAATGCGAGTGTATGCAACGACTGTTTAATTTAACTGTCTAAATTAGAAATTTTTATAGAAATTCTTAAAAAAAGAATAATGTTTTTAACAAAGAAATTACTCCAAATACTACTTTACATTTTTAATAATAAATATTTAAAAGTTTTCGTTTTTTTATTGTTAAAGGAAAACAGAAATTAACTTTATTAAGAAGTTCAAAGAGATTTCGTTAGTTATTTTTCATCTGTAATAAAATTTACAAACAATTCCTAACTATGCATCACCAAATCTTGAAGTTGCAACAAAAAATAATTTATTAATAAATTTAAAAAATTATTAAATGAATAAATAATATTAAATAAAAATTCTTAAATTCTTAAAAAAATAAATTATTTTTTCCAAATTGCATTTAACAGCTATAAACTGACAAAATAAGAAATTATTTGTGCTTTATTTTTACCGAAATAATTAAGATATTTCGAGATTTTTGTGGAAACTTCAAGGATATATTGGTTTCAGAAATTTTCTATTCAAAATATTCTTTATTATGACTTGTACAATGATGTAAATTGAGCAGATTTATTGAGCGTTTTATATTTATCATGAGAAAAAAAAAATTTCGAAAAGTTTACTTTAAACTTATCACTTTAAAATGTTTTTAAAAAATTATGTAATTCTTAATTAAAGTTCAATAAATTTTCAGTATACATTCTATGCTATATTTAAGAGAAAGAAAGAAAATAAAAAAATCATGAAACAGTTTTGTTCATTGAAAAATTCCAGAAAAAACTTTGAATTCTTTTTGATAAACATTAAGTTAAATTTCGAACTGATAACCGTAATACCTTACACCAATTCTTTATGTATAATATAAACGCCTTAATTTTTTTTAAAAGGCCTCTGCTTTATCTATAGTTATGAACCAATTTATCACAAAATATGTTTTTGTAAAAAAGAAAAAAAAAGTGTTTACGTCTAGAATTTTTTCTATACTGAAACTAATTATTTTCTACATTGAAAACAATAATTATTAAAGACGAAATATCTATCAACAATTTTCATATAACATAAACTCCTAAAATCTCAGGAAGAACTTTCAAGAATTCAAACACAAAATGCGAGCCTACCTGAAAAGATGGATCAGTAGTTGTCATGATGAAGCAACATAACTTTCACCATGCCCACGTGTCAGAGAAACGGACTAGCACGCGTTACCCTGTAACAACTTTCTACCGCGCGATAAAATCCCGTCTGCCGCTTCTAACATCCCAAACCCGACCACTCCTCTTCTCCTCGGTCGCCAAGCAACACGCCAAAAAGATGCCAACCTCATCTCTACCAATCAGATCCCAAATTTAAATCGGACATAGCTCACCCGCTTCCAATTTGACGAAAACTTTTCGCTGCTGGTATGTACAAATCCGAAATTCTCTTGTTAAAGAGTGGATTTTTCCGGATTGGCCCATTCTCGTTTCGTTTTCCTGCCAAGAAAGTGTCATCTGTCTTCGCTTTTCACGTTAGCGTCCAACAGACGATGACACAAATTGTGTTGGGGACGGAACTAAATTGGAGAATATTCAAGGGAAAGAACTTGAGGAATGTTGTTTTGATAAGTGTTGGCCCATAAAGTAAAGGTTTTTCCTGAAATTGTCTGAAAGAATGACTATAATGAAGTTATCTTGAAAAAAAACGAAGAAAATGTTCTTCAGAAATAAAACACATTGGGGATTATTTTTTCCTTTTTCAAGTCCCAAATAATTCTAGAAAATAAATAATTAGTATGAGTAACATTTTCAGAATTTGAACAAGTTCTTAATCGAAAATAAGATAAATTCTAATTATAAATAAAAAAGCAAAAATAAAAGGCCCCAAAAATAAAATTATGTATTCTCCTCCATTTCCAATATTTCATTGAAATTCATCTTCTTTTCCACATTTTTATAAGATAATTATATTAAATGCTTATGAGTAATAATTATATAAAAACTTTTTACATTTTACTCTTATCTGAAACATTTCAAAGACAATTTCGCAGATTTTTCTCATAAAAAGTAATTTCTTACACATTAAGTAAAATTTGCTTAGAAATGTCCAAATATGAAGGTAATATAACTTAAAAATCAGTTTCCATAATAATGAATTGCTACCTTCTTTCTCGTCTTTAATAGCACATTATAAGAAAAATTATTGGATTTTCAGTTCTTTTTGTATAAAAGTCAAATTAATGGAGAATTAATATTCAAACAAAATATCCTAAATATTCAAAGCTTTATTTTAATTGATGATATCGTGCCCACGTTACAACGAAAAGGGTGTGTAATAGCTTCGGAGGCTAAAGATCCCTGAGCAGCCGAAGGCAGAAGTCTGACTTCTACCTCAGATGACTCACATATTTGCTTGCACAACCCCTTTCGACAAAGAGGATCTTTCACGCATTCACAAAGAGAGTACGGGGAAGAGCAACAACGATACCTGAACCAGGACTCGAGCCTGAAGCATCCAGATCACGGAGAAGACGTGCTACCGCTAAGTCGGAACACCAGTAATGGTCGTTATCTCCAATAACTATTACAAGGCTAGAACAGGATAAGTAATTTTAATTTTGGAACAAAAAAATATATCTTTGAATTTCTTATAGGAGAAAATATACTTATATTCTATTATTTAAAAAATTACAAAACAGTAAGTAATTAATTGAAGAAAAATATAATCTCATACTTTATATATTTGCTAGATATATTTGAAAATATTTGATTTCTACTCCAAACAACAGGAAAATGATTTTTTTTGTTTGTTTGTTTTTAGAAAAGGTAATCTTTTGGAAATTTTTGGGAAGTTTCGAGTTTCTTCTACATTAAAAACAAACTAAAGAATACTTTAAATAAGAAGAAAAAGGAACAAGACGTTATAACGGGAAAAATGAGAACAAGGCATTATAAAGGAAAATAAAGAGAAACAAGATACCACAAAAATAAAAATAAATAAGAATCAACAAAATGAAAGGAAAAAACTTTAAAAGGCTCGAGTATAATAAAGAATAATTTTTATTTCCATTCCATTACAGCACATCAAAATGTGGATTGTAAAGTTATTTAAAAAAGATAATTATAAAACTATTTTCTAAAAACAATTAGGCAGACTTTCTTTATAAGAAATCGAAGCCTTTTCTACGAAATCCAAGATAATTTTAATTTGAATCAAAAACTGTTAGCATGTTAAGCAACTAAGCAATGTGTTTTTCTAACCATAGAATGTTTTCAAACCTCTACTCCCAAGCTGTTTAGGAATTGTAAGTGAAAGGAACTAGATTAATGCTTTCAGAAAAGTGAAGCAGATTCGTGCGAAGCGAATAGTTTTTATTCCTTTTTTAATTAAAACGTTTTTGAGAAAAGTCGAGTGAAAGGAATAATACACAGAGGAAGTTATTCATACGCAAATCGCATCGCTTTATATGCAAAGCGTTTGTGAGCCTGTAAATACAACCACATGCAAAGATAAATTTTTCTTTTCAAAATAATTGGAATATTTTGTGTCAAAGCATTCTCAAGAGAGATTTTCTGTGCTGTTTTCAGCAACCTAGGAAATATAAAAAAATTTAAAAATTAACCCTTCTTTAAATTTTGAAGTAACTGAGAAAAATATTTCAGAATTTTTCTTTTGGTTCATAGGAAAACTGAACAGCAAAAGACGTTTTTAAGAGATATTCCATCAAACTTTGATTGTTTTTCCGTACATGTTAACGCCACAAATTTAATTATTTATTTTCAATAAAAAAACACCCAGAAAATAACTTATAATTCGCTTTTACGCTCTTTTGTATGAAGTATGCAAAGATAAAATTTTCTAATCTTGAAAAAATTCCATCTCAAGATTTTAAGAAATATCCACATTTTGTTATCTCTGAGACAGAAAAAAAAAATCTGTCTTTCAGTAAGTTTGTGGACGAACATGATAAATCGAAAATGAAACGAACTACACAAATAAAATTTCATTGATTTTTTATATCAGTCAATAAAACCTCGAATCCCCCGGCTATCTGGTCTAAGGGTAGCGCGTCTTCTCCGGGATATGGGCGTCCCCAGTTTGGGTCCTGGTTCGGGCATGATTGTTCTCCACCCTTTGTTCTATATGTGAGGTGAGGGAAAGAGCTGTTCCCTTCCCCCTGTGGAAAGAGGTTGTGCAAGCGAATGTGTGTGCCACCTTCATATGAGATTGAAGTCAGACTTTCTGCCCTCTAGTGCACAGGGGCCTTTATCCTCAGAAGCTAGAGCACACTTAGCTTAAATCGGTGTCAGTTCATCAGCGGGCTTGAAAAGTGCCAAAGGCAACAGCAGTAATAGCAAATCTTGAATCATACTGCAAATAAAATCCATCAAGAGGAAATCTGTTATCCTTCCATGTCGACACAAGCACAATAATTCGAAAATATAACGATCTAGATTAATGAAATTTGTCACCTTTTGAATTCTTCTTTTTGCATCAAACTTATATTAACTATTTTTTTACTACCGGTCATTACATCTATCCGCATGTGTGTAAGTTCAATAATGGTATTTGTAGTAAAACAATGATAAGGTTCCAAGTTCGGAGCTTGGCAGGTTTAGGCTGAAAATAGGAGAACAGCTGAGTGGTGTGGGGCTGGCGTATGGTAAATCCTTTGAACCGAAACGTTGCTATTCCCCCACAGTCGCACACTAACATGGTATGAAAGCTTGGTATCGTCGTAGGTGCTAGCCTTATCATCTGATCGTTTTTATTGCCAGATCTACATCAAATTTTAATTCATTGATTTTTTGACAGACGGTCATATCCGAGGGCATGTTAGTAACGGGGTTTCCGGTAACCCGATGATAAGGTCTGTAGCCTGACAGTTCCATATTCGAAATCCGATTCTACTGAAGAATAGCTGAAAGATGCGGTAGGGGTTCACGGTAAATCCATTGAAGCTAAATGTTGTCCTCTCATAAATTGGAGTGGCTTGAAATTTTGGCATCGTCTTAGGTGCCACCCTCGTCGTCTAACCATGCTTCAAATAACTGTCATCCAATAATAACCTTCGATGTGCTTCTAAAGGAAACTTAAATAAAACTAAATAACGTAGCAACTGAACGTAGCAACAAACAAACTTTAAATGAATTTACATTATTATAAGGCCAAAATTTTATATCTGTATCAAGTTTTGAATCCAGTCAATAAAATCGAAGACAAAAATATTTATTTCATTAGAAGACGAATTCTTACAAAATAGGCTCCACATTTATGAGAAGAAAAAGTAAACACTACAATTGACTTTGTTTATTATCCGATAAAGAGAAGTTTGTTAGTTCGTCTTTCAATTCGACAAAACATTTCGAAGACCTAAATTAATTAATATGAGTACAGTGCAGTAGCTCAATAGGGATTTAGTTTAGAATTAGTTCAGTCGGAGACTTTTAAGATCTCTACCGTAATTCTCCCTATTTATAAATTCGCTCTGATGTTAAAATTACTGCCGTCGTTTAGTTACTTTAATAAAGATTGAAAGTTTAGAGAATGCGGTTTAATATCGGGATCTGATGCACAATTTCAAATTAAGAGGCCATTCTGTCTGTCCATTATATACTGATCTAATAAACAGTCAGATTATCTATTGATCGATTTTCTCCAAAATTCAAAGCAATGTCTCACTATATATTCGGATTGCATTGTCGGGATGTTAATTTAGTTAAACTAGCTGAAAATAGATTTTCTTTAAAGCACAGAATTAAATAATCTCATTTTTTTATTTTAGAGAGGTAATTAGATTTCTTCATTGAGAAATTCAAATATCACAGTTATAAAAAATTTAAAAATCGTTCGCTTCAAAATTTCAGATGTTTTGGAAATGTGCGGTTGCCACTCAAAAAATCATACAAATAAATGTAACTATCTTGAAACTGGAATAAGAATGAAACAAAACAAATTCATATATCATATATTGCATGGCTCCCTGATATACAAATTTTCCTACTTATTTTCACATCCAGTAAAGCCAGAAGAGGTGGTAATAATTATTTTTATCATTTATCATTGATAATAACATTCATCATTTAAAGAATATTTTTCATTTATGTCACAGTTTTGTTGTTGCAATTCCGTTTTTAAATAAAACGGAAATCGCAAAACCTTTTTAATAGAAAAAAGGAATCGCTATTCACTCAATGCTTCTTCCAATTCCATTTCGGAAAATTGCAAAAATAAAATAGAAAATCATTTAATAATTCTTGTTTCATTCACGTAACAGTTTATTTCTTATCACAATTCAATTTTTGAACAAAAAAGGAATAGCAAAACATTTTACCACCCATAATGACATCGCCAATGAAAAAATTAATAAAGATCTTACTTAGACAATGTTAAAGCCAACCGCATATGAACATAATTCATATTATGGTTATTTCCTAAAAGCGAAGATAAACTGATCAATTTTTCAAAGCTAACATTCATGCAATCATTATAAGCAATGAGTTTATTCCTCTGAATTCAATCAGACATTTTATAAACTGTTCTTAAAATGTATTCAGATGTTTTTCATTTTCATGATTATTTGTTTTAATATTAATTCATTTTTAACTACACTTTTTTTAGCTTTTTATTCAGATTTATATTAACATAAATAAATAAAATTTTGATACGCCCACTTTCATTTTAATTTATACTACACTAGCTGAATTTCTTTAATATATAACATATTCGGCGTTATTTAGATTGTGTATACGTTTATATCTAACATTTCTAAAGCTAAAAAAACATTTCTAAAAAATAATATACAAAATCATTTGATACTTTATTTATTAAACATTTTAATATTAATTATTAAATTAAAAAGATACAAACAATATAAATTTTAAATTAAACAGAATATTAATTACAGAATTAAAAGCAAAATATTAATTTAACAAAAAAATTAACATATAAACATCTTAAAAACTATAAAAGCTTTGTTTAGATAAGTTATTAATATTTGTTTAATTATGCTACAAAATTTAATAGAACTTTGCAAGTAATAACTTAGTTAAATAAAAATATTCAAATTTCTATAATATTTTCATTCTGTAAGAATGGTAAAATTAACGATAAAATAACATTTTCTACATACTCGGAAACAAACTTCATTGATTGAAAAATATGTTATTTGTTAAGCAACTTACAAGAAAATCATTTCAAAGTTTAGTAGTACTTCTATAGTTGGAAGAATATTTATTGAGAAGCGTGGACTTAAATACATCTGCAAAACAGAATGCTGACACTTATTCTTCAAAATAAGGAATGCCTCCTGCAGGGTCCAACTTCAGACTTGCCAGGTGAAGCCTTACTGAAATGTCCAGAAGGTTTGCCACGAGGTGGGTGCTTCTATTTTTCATTCAATGATGATATAAGAATTTTTATTGAGTCTGGAATTCTATAGGTCTCGAACTGTTTATGCAATTCACTTCTATTTTTACGTACACAAAGTATACAAAGTAAAGTATTGTAATCGACAAAAATTTCCACTCGATATTTTGACGAATCTCCACGTTTCAAACCTCCCTTACTCAAAAAAAAATTATGTCTGTCTATCTATGAATACGATTATTCAAAAACGCTTTGGGCTAGAAGAATGAAATTCAATATATGGCCCCTTAACCCATTTTTTTTAGAATTCAATCAAATTTTGTACGAAATCTATTCCAAAGAAATATGCCTGTCCTGTTGTTCGAACATAAGTTAGTACCATAACTACAAAATGTAAAGAGCTAAATCAATAATATTTCAACACAGGTTTATCATTATCAGTACATATTCTTATCATATTGTGAACCAAATCCGTCAAGGGGCTGACTGTCTATCAATCTGCAATTTCTCGTGCATGTAAAGTGGTAGCTAAAAATACAAGGTTAGAACTAAATGAAATTTGGTATGTGATCTTAAGGCTACAATTGTAGTTCGATGTCAAATTTTGATTGAAATCGATTGGAAAAAAGAGCATCCAAATTATGCATTCAATTTTTTTGTGTTCCTTCATTAATCGCAAATAAGGATTAATTACCAAATTAAACACGATGTATTTCGTAAAAATGCTAGATTCATGACAAATATCTATATTTCGCAACTATTTTTTTCTATTGCCTTACAAGATATTCGTGGCCTCGCCCAAGATCTTCAACTTAATGCTGGAGCAGAGAGATAAAACTTTTATTAGAGAGTATGCGAAAGATATTGGAGAGACCACTCCCACTGACTTAAATATGCTTCACAATACTTGCGCTAGAAATTTAAAAACCTATTAAGTGCTCTGAGTTTCTACTTTCTGAGTTTTAAATTATCTAAGTATGCGTTACACTTTTATTGTATTATTACCTAGCCATCTAAGCACGTCAGTAGAAAGCCATGCGTAAAGGGAACCTAATTTTAAATTAGTAAAAACGTAACTATTTAATTATTTGTCACTGAAATTTTCTATATGTTTCATAATATTTCTTATAGTTTCTTTTTCTGTAACGTTGAAGCAAAAAAAAATGAGCTTAAATATATTTATAAATTATTTCATTGAAAACATTAAAGATTTCCAACTAAAAAAAACTGTTTTAATAGTTAGCGAGAAAACAAAATTATATCTAGAACTGCCCTTTTAAATTTATATTTTAATTTTTTTCCTTGCATTCTTGCAAAAAACATTTGAATCTATTTTTTGAAATTTTTGGCACATTAAATAGCATTAACAACTTAAAAAAAGGATAAAATGCTGACAGGAATTCTGTAACTCTTTTTTTTTTCTAACAAAAAGTGAAAGAAAAAAAATGCATTCGCGCTTTTTTTCCCTGAATAATGGTTATTTTTAATATTTGAAGTTTAACTTCCAAATAATGTAAATTGACTATTTCTTGCCTAATTGAATTTAAAACTTGTCTTTAGAAGCTTGCCAGTTTCATAACTGTAAAAAATTAAGCCTCCTTTATAAAACATTAAAAAAAAATTCCATGCTGGGATTTCAAATTCATTCGCTCTTTTTATTTTCTTTTGCTCTGTCTTATTTTACATTTTTATGCGTACTTTGAATTTTATTTCATCAGATAAGTATAATTTGTATCCAATTAAAAGTTCTTTCAGTTTTTCTGCAATTGAGGATTCTTATAAACTGCCTTAATACTTTCTTAAATTAAAAATAAATGTTAAGTAATTATTAATTATGCATCAGAATTTTTTTAATGATAAATTATTAATTTTCGGTTAGATTTACTAAATTGTGATTCATTATTTATTAATTGATAGTTATTTATGATTAAATGCAATACATCACAAAAAATGAAATTTCTAAGCTGATTTTTATAGCTATTATAAAACTTATAAAACATAAGCAAAGAAAAAAAATTTTAATGAAAGTTTAAAATTTAAAATCCATTACCTCTGCTCCTTTCAAACAAAAATGTAGGTGATTTAACAAGTATCCCAATTTGAATTTTAAAGAGCTCGAATAAAATCTTAGGCACTTTCTCAGTTTCTAATTATGTAGCCACAAATATTTTGAAAAAAATTCAATGAAAGCTCGTCTTTAAAACTTATTAATCATTTAACAACTGATTACTTAAAGGTATTATTGATGAAATTTATATTTTTCTAATAAAATTAAAGTTAAATGTAAGATACTTTTTTATTATTGAAAATTTGACACCGTTTTTATTGGAATGTTTAACTTTATTGTCATATTTGTCCATGATAATGAATACAGTTAGCTTTAATTATTGTAACAGCTGTAAATCAGTATTTTAACGCAATATTGTATTAGCATTTATGGTTACCCTCTTGTAGATCAAAATGATTGAGGACGCTTGTTGTTGCATCGACTGAAGTTTCCAAGAAAAGGAAATTTGTTTCAATGAACATCACATTATCTTGTCAATTTATTTTATAAACTGGATAGCTTTAGCTACCAGCTGATTTGTCGAGAATATGGGTTGCGTTTAGTTTCTATTAAATCTCTAATACATAACTTGTTACTCATGACTTCGTTAGCATGTTCCTTATACATATTCATGATTCCGTAACAAAATATTTTATACTTTAAGTCAGGCATTAAAGGCGTGTTATTTTTACAACTTTATACCTGTTCTGTTTATTTTATATATAAAACTGAGTCACATAGGAAGAGTTGAGTCACAAGGTCCTTAATTTGCTATTAAGAACTTAAGTATCTGATCATCTGCTCCGAAATTGTACGTTGTTCTTTACATAAATGTAAGAAAGCGTAAGCTTTCTTATTTCTTCAGCAATCTGTAACTTTATAAGCAAAATCTTTCTTCTTAAGCTTTCAACGATGCTATAAAAATACATGATCGTACATTTGATAAAACAATGAAAATCGATTGAACATTACCACGGCAATAAACTCTATTGTTAAAGATTGTATAAAAAAATTATTAAATAATTACTAAAACTAAGGAAAAAAATTGAGTTACAATGAAATTGGAATCATTAAAAATATATTTATTTCTTTATTTTAAAATATTGTAAAAGCCAACTTTCCAACTTTAAAATATTGTAAAAGCCTATTTTTAGAGGCATTGCGAAAAAAAAACACTACAAATCTCGTTTAATATTAAATTTCAGAACAATAACTCCAAAGTGCACATTCCTTCCTTTCACAGTATATTTCTTATTCCTTACATATTTATTGCATGATTCTTATTTTCGATGTTATTCATTCCATATTTTTCTAATATTTTTATATGTACCATATTTTTCCTTCAATTTTTTATCATGGCATATCTCTTATATATCTGACTTCTTAATGATTTTCAATTAAATAACTAGAATACTCTTTTTTATTCTGAAATAGCTTTGATTTATTAATTTTATGCTTCCCATCGCCCTTTAAAACTGA
Organism: Argiope trifasciata; assembly: GCA_026543055.1. Taxonomy (NCBI): domain Eukaryota; kingdom Metazoa; phylum Arthropoda; class Arachnida; order Araneae; family Araneidae; genus Argiope; species Argiope trifasciata. The sequence goes on along the minus strand of JAPMOQ010056941.1, from coordinate 2,046,905 downwards.
TAATAATAAAGGAATAATAAGGGAATACTAACAGAGGCATAATAATAAATGGAATTATTCTCTAGGAGAACAAGATTTCTCTAAAGAAAAAAAAAGCTTTGATGATGTAACATATCCTTTTAAAGCTCTTTTCAAGAATCTTTAGTTTTCATTATTGTGCTCACAGGGGCTGGAATAGGATGATATTTTTCTTTTTCTTTTTTTTTTTTTTAATATTTACTTACATTTTCATAGCAAATTACTCAATTGCATGATATCAATACGCACAATATCTTTGTTTCACCATTACTAAACATAAACTAATTCATATCTTACTATCGCAGTGTTTAACTTCTAATAATCAAACCTTGATTAAATGCCTATACCCGATATTATGCAATCAATAATTCAATATTTTTATAAACATTTTTTTAGAAATCTTCGAATCAACTGAATGGAATATTTTGTAAAACATTAAATTCTTGGAGATTAATTGCTATGACATCTACTCAAATTACACTTCTGAGGAAGTGTAATCATATTTAACAAGGTAACATTCTTTCTTACCTTTTTACTTTGAAAATAAATTAAACATTAACATGTTGCATTTATGCTTAAATGTCAAAAATTAAACTGTTATACCATGCTATTACACAGTGGTTCCATTAGCCCTATTTATAAATAATTTTGCACATATTTCGTTTTTTCATATTTATTTTTGTTCAAATTTCGTTTATATATTTATTTTCAATTTTATATACATTATATTTCTTCTTATATTTTTATGTACGTCATATTTCTTATAAACATTACTCTTTAATGATTTTAAAGTTTAAATCAGCTAATTACAATATTTTTTAATGTTCTGCTCTCGTTTTAATTCATTAATTTTGTATTTTCAATTATCCTTTAAAACTGGAGGATAATAAGAGAGATTATAATGGGATACTAATTAGAAGGAAAATAATAAATACCATAAATTTCTTACAGTATAAATTCCAAATCTATAGGTAGTGAAGAATGATAGGCATCCCAAGAATCGTTTCAAAGATTTATTACTCGACAAATATTTCGTTTAGCCGGATTTCGAAACTGAAGTAATTCGGCATCAAAGCAAAAACCTTAACAATGGACTACTATGGCTAAATTGCAAATCGGTTGCAACGGCCTATTATCATCCAAAGGAATTGCATCTGAGTTTGAAAGGTCACTCGCAGTTATGGCTTACAACTCAGATAGTGTTTAAAATCGTTTACTGCACAGGGAGTACTAACATTTCTTTGTCTCTAACATGGCTGCAAAATAAAATTTTATCATTAACCTTAAGGAAAATCTGAAATTAGCATCTTTTGAATCTTTTCCTAACTGCACCTAGTTTTTCTAAATTGGTTTATTTTGTTTATTCTGTAATTCTTTCGCTATAATTGTTAAATAAAACCTTCTTGGTCTTCTTACCTCAGAGTAGTATTTTTCTTGTTATAATTCAAATGTATAGATAAAATCAATTAGTTTTTGGAAAAGAGATAGGCAAAACTTAGATTACATTTTATAACTAGCATGTCTGCGTAAAGTAAGAATGAATAAAAGAGAACTAAATCCTGCAAATTAAATATTGTTAAAATGCAAGAAAGAAAAACGTTAACATCTGATATTTAATACAAGATTTTTTGGTTAATAAAAAAAGGAATTGTGAAATATTTTTTACATAACTGCTTAGTTCTTAATTTACAAAATACCACTGATTTTAATTCAATTTTCAAGAAATATCTATAATACTGAATGAAAATATTGATAATAACGAACACTAATATGAATTGATAAGAATAAAATGGACTAAAGTGGTCCTAAATCACACCAATTAAATATTGTTAAAACGCAAAAATATGTTAGCATCTGATTTTTATTGCAAAAATTTTTGTTAGATAAAAAAAAGCAGCGAAATATTTTTATGGAACTATTCATTTCTTAGTTTATAAACCATAACTGATATTTATTCAATTTTTCCAGAAATATACATAATACTGAAGTTTTCATATCTTTTATATATAAATTGGAGGTAACCAGTAGAATGGTATCCTGTGCTAATAAATTGCCCTTACACAATGTAACGCGCTTTGGGTTTCTTAATGTAGCAAAGAAAAGCGAGTAAACATCTATTTTAAACATTTGGATCGAAATTTGATGTCAGCAGTTTTTTTATAAAACCGAATATCAAATTTCTCGAAATCTTAGAATTTTTTTTTTTTTTTTTTTTTTTTTTTTTTGCGACTGTGTTCGTATGCACAAAGAAAGACCAAGAGAAAGTTTGTCCCAAAAATGGATACATAGATATGAAATTCCGGTTTAGAACCGTACACAGAATTTCATCTTTGAATTGAGAAAAATCACATAATCAACAAATAGATTTCCCTTTGATGAATTTGTCAAAAATTTATAGAAACGAAAAATGATGATTTTAAAATCTGGGGTCAATCTTTACCTTTTGTTGTTGTTTTTGCTCTTTCCGTCATCATGTTCACAAACAAATTGCCCAAAATGTGGGGGGGAGTTGGACATAGAAAGATCTAAAACTTGGAAATTCTTCAAAATTTCGACGATTTTAGCCTTTTTTATTTTCTTGTGTTCGAAAAGAAAATATTGTAATCATCAAAAAATTAAAACTAGAGATTTTAATTAATCTTCACGTATCTGAACTCCCTATGTCCGGAAAATACATTTTTGGCATTATGTTTGTCTGCCAGTATGATAACTTAAAAACAATTTGACATATAAATATAAAATTTGGCATACACACTTCCGGGAAAAAAACTTTTATTTTTGTCAAATTTTGAATGAAATCCATTCAAAGGAAGTCTATTTGTCTGATTGCCCAAATGTAATTGATTTTGATAACTTCAAAGAATTAGATAAATAAAATTTTGTGAACAGGTTTTGAGCTCAAAATATGGATTCTTATCAAGTTTTTAACTAAATTTTTCAAAGACTTGACAGTCTGCCAATCTAGGCTTTCTCATGGATGTAAACTCATGAAATCTAATGTGCTGTCTTGTGAGTACAACTGTAATTCCGTCTTAAATTGGACCTTATCTAACGTCCACAATGTTATGCGGGACGAGATGGATAAGACCAGAAATGCAGAATATGCGTGAAAGTCCCACGGATACTTTTTTTTTTGTACGTTTCGTATTTCAGAAAGGAAAAAATGATTAAAATTACGAGGCTTTTTACAAACCATGAAAGGATTTTTTCCTATTAATAGTATATTTTAAAAAATTTTGTACTGACATTGATTTAAGAAAAGAAATTTATATAACTATTAGATGAAATTAATTTGATTTAAATTGTTTTTTTATTTGATGAATTAATTAATCCTTAATTGACAAGAGATGACATTTTGTTATGGTTTGAGTCAAAAGAATTATAACATATTAGCTTTCATTTCATTGAAAAATTTAGAGAAAACTCAACTTCCTTTCCAGAATTAGATATTGGCACATCACTATCTCAAAATAATAATGACGACAATTGATTGATGATTAATTTGACCTTTTGAAAATATTAAGCAGCATTTTTTATGGTTTATGAATATAATAAGGAGTAACGGCTGCAATAAGGAGTCATAAAATACATCTTACAATGTGACATTTAAAAATGGAATAAATTCGATCTAAAGTATGCTTTCCACGAATTTAGAAAGGATTAAAATGTTTAATTAGTAAAATAATCGGCTCTTGAATTTCAGATACAAAATTAATTACTGAAATTTAATTGCACCATTTCCCAAAACTATATGGTTAAACAAAGATTAAATTACAGATCAAAAAGTATTATTTGTCCTTAATTCATTATACAGAGTTTAGCAATATATCTTCAAAATAATTGGCCGCCTAGAGACACAATAAACTTTTGAAATGAGTTTAAAAGATATTTTAAATGTTAAACTAGAAACAAAAATTAAGATAACATGTGTGTATTAAAGTATAATGATGCTAAAATGTGTTTGCTCATGCAGAGTTCCTGTTATTCTTCAATTCCAGTGAAGTTTTGAAATACCAATTAAAATGCAATTATATTATTTGTTGATAGCAGAAACATTGTTTCTTTGAAAGAATGTCTTTAGTAAATTAAGTTTGGACAATTAATTAGGGATTTCGATGAAGAAGAATTAAGTTTTAAATCTGCATCCTAAAGATTTTTTGTTGTTTAAAAAGAACACAATCTAAGAAACGATTTGTTTCTAACACTCCTATGATAAATAAAATATTTCCGTGACTCATTTATTAAACTGTAATTAACTTAATTGCAGAATGAAAGCTTTCTGAACTCATTGTCACTGGAGAACATATTCAAATGATATAGATTAAACTTTTCATTCATAAAGTGTAAGTTCTACAAAGAAATATATTTATTTCAGAAATGAAATAAGTGAGGGAATAAAAAACATTTATATATATGAAATTTCACTTGTTTTAGAATTCCTTTACTTAAATTTCTGTGTTTTTAATTTAGTTTAGTTATATTAATGTTCCTTTAAGGAAATAGCAGAAAGTCTGGTTAGGAACGTACCATGTAATTCTGTACCCGATCAGATGGCAAGGACGAAGAGGGAACTAGCAAACCCTCTCAAAACTTCCACATCAGATAAGCGGGATGTGCAAATATCACATAATAAAAGCTCAGATATAAACGAATAACAAAATAACAGATATGCAGATAACACATAACAAAAGGACATGTTGTGGAAATTATTCAATAAAAGAATAATTGAAAATGTAATTAAGAAAATCAAAAACAAATGAAATTATTATAGACCAATTATGAAACTACTAAAATTTTATTTAGCATTATATTTCAACAATTTTCAACTGTTTTAACTACTCAGCGTTTTTAGCATTTGCAAACGCTTTTATTTCAAAAAAGTGATTAAAAATTGTCAGTCAGAGTTTAGAATCTAGCAATTTCTAAAGTTGTGTCAAAAATAATTTCGGGTGTTAAGTGCTCTTTTCATTTCTTTTGAAAACTCAGAGAAATTCATAACTATCTAAAATTCATTTTAATTCTATCCAAATAAGCTTGTGTATCAATATCCATGAAAAGATAATAAGCCTACAAAAACCAAAATGGCGAAAATTAGAAGCATTTTCAAATTGCTACGTTTCACAAAATTTAAGTCTATTTTTTCGATTCAAATGGTTTTGATTGGAGTTGCCTCTCTAAAGGGCTTAAGGAAAAAATCAGAACACACTCTTATAGCATGAAAGGAAATACCAGTCATCCATCCAGATTGCACACTACAAATTTGGCAGGAATACATTCTTGATCAACTATTTGGAAAAATTAGTTTAAAGTATAAAATTTGAAATCGAAGTCATCTTCCCATTGAACCAAGCAAACCCCCAGGGGAGGGCACATCGTAATGAGATGCTACCGGCATGGTGGGTGGATCTCGCCACCCCCTCCTCTCATAGATGACGGGGCGCATTTCCTGCGGGGAGTGTTGTACCAGGCCGGTGATGGCCCTTAGGACTCAACCACAGTTCCCGCCAGTATAGCTGTAACTGCGGTCCGGTCTTTCAGTATTAATTTCCTAGTGCCTTATGCGGAATGGAGAGTCAATAATATTACCTTACCATTGAACCATTTCTCCTTCAGCTCGCTCATGCTAACTTCACTATACACATCCGGCTAGAACATACCCTTAATCCACAGATATTTGGAAAAGTTAATTAAAAGCGTATTATTCGGAATCATGATTACTTTTCAGCCCTTTGGTTCAGTAATATGAAAGTGTTCATTTAAGAAATAAATTTACAAAAGCAATTTTTAAATGTAATGATTTAAAAATAGTAGAATTTTCTCTTATTTTAATTGTTTTCCACTTTTTCATTTTTAATTTAGAATCATTGTTATTTATGATTCTTAGTATCAATTTTTTCTTTCTCTCTGAAAGCCTTTCACGATAAAAGCCTTTCCAACTATAAAATAAAATATGAAACAATAAGAAATAAGTGAAAAAATCGTTTACAGAATTTCAACTTTACAAAATGAAAAAATTTAAATTAATCAAAAATGTAAAAATCTCACAAAATGAAAATGACGTAACTGATCACTAAGTATATTTTTACCAAATGCTTGGGCCAAATTGTCAAATGAAGATTCCCTATTTTGAAAACTTTTCATTTCAAAGGCAGGTGACGATATACCTTCATTTTCTGAACAGATCGCTGTGTCTAAATGGCAGAAGTATTGACACAAAACCTAATTTCTGTAACGATCAGCGGGAAATGGCGTAAACTATTGGATATATAAATAGGACTCCGGCTACTTTTAAATTTTAAAAATACAGATATGAGCTTGTTATAAAAATTTTGAATTGAATTATTCAAAATATTTCTTATAACATTTTTTTATCCTTTATTCAACAAACAAATTCCTTGTTGAAAAATGTGTGGTGACTTAAATACTATTGGATTTCCGAAACAATTTTTGATGTCTAAGAATTGAACCTCTCTCCAGAAAGGGCACTTTGCATGGAATGCTACTAAAAATATTCTGAATAATCAACATCTGGTGAATACGGCGGATGGGACAACACATACCAACGAAATAAAGTTTCTTTCTTTGGCCTGGCAACATGCGGGCAAGAATTACCATCTTGTAAAATAAACTTCTCATCTCTCCTTAAATTCTACATTTAATTTCATCAAATCTTGTTTACTTCTTTCACCTTTCATCACCACAACCACTTTTCGCAAATTGTAATCAATGGGACTTGTTCACCATAAGTATCTAACAGTAACCGACGTGTTTCTACAGCGGTTTACTTTACATAAAATAATATAACGTAACTTCTCGTAAATGTTGCTTGTTCGGCACAAACTCGACATATTTTGTAAGCTAGAAAAATATGTTTTTGAAATATTTAACGAGAATATCCACACTGATTTTTATGGTTACTTCAAGCTTTACAAATACTACTTTCCCAATTTATTTGCAAACAAGAAGTACTCCTAATGCCATCTATTAAAAAGGAACAGAGTTATATTTACACATCCAATAAATCTAAGGAAATCAGACATCCTTTCTATCAAATCCGTAAATGAGGAATAGCAGATCAAAAGTTATCCTGGTCTTCTGAACTCAATTCAAACTGGAAAACTGTATCTTTAAAACTTTATGTTAACTAACAAATTGAATTCTATATTTTATATGAAAATGTATTAATTTTATACCGTAAAGAGAAACATTCTAAAGATAAGACGATTTAGAGCTAATAGTAAATGACACTTGCCTGTTTTTCAGCCAATGCTGGTGAAAATAATAAATTAACTACAAGAATTTATGCAAAAACAAATTAATCAAAGCTAAATTTTTAAAATACAAAAACATGACAAGGCTAACAATCATTTCTAAAAGGAGGTGGAAAAAAGACAAACATAATCTTTAATTTTACTTTATAAGTAGGAGGAACTCGCAGATATGCGCAAAGGTCAGAGGTCAGAAGTGATAATGGTTATTATGACAATCACAATGTCAATCAATTTTTCCATCATATTAACAATCAATATCAAATGTTATTTCAATATTAACTGTGTGTGCAGTAATATCCTCTTGAATAAAAGCCTGAAAAATTAAAAATTTCCTAAAGGAAACAGGAAAGTAATGCCCTAAAAATTGAAAAAAAAAAGAAACAAAGAAAAAAGCTTAAAAAAAGGGAATACAGAGTTTTAGAAATTATTTATAAATTTAAACGGCAATAATTCGCAAAGGAATGATAATAGAAAGATTCTGTTTACGCAGATATAATAGCAATGAAGCTAGATCTTTTCATTGAGACTGGGAGTAAACAGAATTTATTACAGTCACAATTTAAACAATCAGATGGTTTTACAATTATCGAAGAGGTTCATTACATAAGATGAAACATAAGTCGGGTTATCAATTGATTTAAAATATTTAATTTTTGACTCTTCATCCAAAAAATGAGCTTAAATAAAAGAATACTTTTCCATAGCATTAAGCAACAATTTTGTCACACATTTTCTATTATATCACCGATAACATTTAATACAGATCGGTTGATCTGTATTAAGTGATCTAAGTGAGAACAGAGTGAGAGAGTTACAGAGCAGTTTTAAATGTTTCAGACGGTAGTCTGACGAAATCTGGGTTTTGCGCCATTAGATTTAATGTCAATAGATCAAAGTTACTCTAAATCTATAATAACTTACAATAACTCTAAATCATAACAAAAATGAAGTAATAATAGTGAACATTTAATATTTTTATTCCTTTGGCTATCGAGTTTAGAGAGAGTTTGTTGAGAATATTTTTTTCTTTCGTCCATTCAATAAATTAAGTTAACAAATCAGTCGTTGCAAAACACATCTTTCACGTTAAATTAACTCAAATGGCCCGCTTAATTCAAACCATTTATGAGCACATAACTTCCATTTAATGTGTTGTAATACAAAGATGCACTTAAGAAATCAATTTCACGATCGCTGCAAATTTTAATGCTTAAAGACAAGTCGGTGAGATTGCAAATTAGAAAATTTTTGCATTAATCTCCATTTCACACGGCTTTTAAGTAATGATTTCTTTGTTCTTATAAAAATTAAATCGTTACAGACGTTTTAAGAGCTGAAAGCAAAATATAATTTCTTAACAGGTGAAATTTAAATGAATTCCCATTTAATGTCCATCACTTAGATAGCTGTTGTTAAAATAAAAAGTTTTCATAATTTTCCAAAGTTTACTGCTACAGCCTTATACAGTTGATAAAATCTCATTAAGAAAAATCTTAGTTTTATTTTAAATATTGAAACTAATTTTTTACTTAAGCAATAGGATAAAAACTACGCTTCACTTAGCCGAGCGTAATTCAGACGGCAGGAAAAAATTATGCTTCTTTCATATTCAAATTTGTGTGCCCAAAAGTTAAAATCACTTAGGGGATATTCAGCTAATGCGTTAGAATTATATTTTATACACATTGTTAACAAGTAAGCAAATATTGCATTTTATATTTATTTAATTGGCTTGTGTTGATCAAATAAAATGAAATTTCTTGTCGTTTTCGAATTATTTCCAATCTTAAATATCAGAATTCAATATTATTGAAACTCCTTACTATCATATAGCATTTTGTCCGATTCAACACGTTTTTTTAACAATACATTTCAGGTCCATATTAGTTATATCTTTTGATATTAATAATTACATATACTTGATGCATAATTAAATTTGATATCAGTTTGTCAATATCATTGAATCAGACACAATTCTATCCGCAACTAAAAGTCTTTTGAAAATCACTTACTGGGCTGAATATTGACTCTTCATAGAAGAAGATATGGTTATTTAGTTGCCCATGGTCATAGTATTTAATTGTCCTTCTCCACGAAGCATCCATTGCCATTTGTCAGAGAAATAATTGCTCTAGTATCAGCATCAAGTTCAAAACGCGCTCCAGCTGTAAATACACGTGACGATCGTCATAATTCATGGGCGACCTTCTATGGCCTTTCTGGTGACTGTACAAGCATGTACTTCTATAGCCTGGATACTACCAGTTGACACACTTCTAGCCATCGAATGATGTCTGTTACATAAGCATATTGCCCGGCCTCTCACTTGTAACGCCCTCATGTGGTATATGGAAAATCTACAAGTGAACATCATCAATCTAGCAACAACACCGAAAGTCAAAGCTCAAAAGAACTCCCGAAAGCGGAGAAACAACTAAATTTATAAAATTCTAAAAAGGTCCGTCATCATTGTTGTACTCTCCAACGTCTACCTGAAATTTTCAGTTGCAAGCCTAAAGAGAGGACACAATATTTTAATTCAACTTCCAAATGTTTCGAAAAAAATTGTTTTTTTTTTCTGCAATATGCTACTTTAGAAAATTTTTGATAATATTTTACACTTATGTAGACAAGCATTACTTTTAAGAAAATCGGCTAGTTTGACTCGTTCGCATAAAATATTTAAAAGCCTCTTAATGTAATGTAAATGATTATTTTGCATTTCACATTCTTCAAGTTATAAGCAATATCGCGTTTTAATATATTTATATATACACACACGTGTGTGTGTGTGTGTGTGTGTGTGTGTGTGTGTGTGTGTGTGTGTGTGTGTGTGTGTGTGTGTGTGTGTGTGTGCGAG
>JAPMOQ010056941.1:2020423-2036656 GCA_026543055.1 Argiope trifasciata | reverse complement strand
GTGTGTGTGTGTGTGTGTGTGTGTGTGTGTGTGTGTGTGTGTGTGTACTAAAATATAGATGGAAAATATATCTAGTTTCAGTTTCTTGGATACAAAGAGAAAATGCAGTAATAGTCAAAAAATTGAATTTCGAGATGTTGGCGAATACAGATTTTTGACCTCACCCCCTCCCCCTCCACCCGAGACCGAAAAATACATTTTTGGAATCATATCTGTCGGCAAACACAACTCAAAAGTGCTTTGAGCTTACTTAAATTAGATGCGTGAACTTTACTATATAGTTGAAAATTTCTAACAATTTACTAATGAAGGCTTTTCAAAGAAAATATCTTTGAGAGCATATGAACACAATAACAACAAAATGGAAAGAGCTTCAAAGATAAAATTTAGTACTGGGTTTTAGTATCTAATGAGTAGATCCGTATCAAAATTTGAGCTGAGATTTATCAAAGTACTGACTATCCATCATTCACATGCATGTAAAAGAAATAATTGATAAACTCGTTGATTTAAATAAAGGAAATTTTGTACCTGAGATTTTATAAAAATTGTATTTATGTGACAAATTTCAGTTTAAATCTGTTTTTTAAAAAGTAAAAAAGGCTTACCCGTTTACAATAGCACAAATGTTCATGATCAGAATAGAAAACTCAATTATCAGCTTTCATGATATTCACGATTTTGCTCAATACTCATTATGTTTCAACTGTGAGAGAAACAACATCATTATTAATTAGTATGTGGAAAAGTTTATAAGAGATCAATCCCACTCGTTTGGTTTGTTTATTTGAAAAGGGAAGCCACAAAATTATTTTTATTTCGTTAACACTTTTTTTTAAGTTATCTCAGGACTCTTAAACTTCAAATTTTTTGTTTTAAATATGTTAGAATAATATCTTTTCTGAACATTTTGGTACTAAAATTTTGATTCTATCAAAACTTGCAAAGTCATCGAGAAAAAAATTAAAACACCGATTAAATGTGAACAAAAACTTCCTTTGCCAGAATACCAAATGATGTGCAACTGCAGGATGATTTAACGCACGTAAGAAAAAAAATTCAAAATTTCAATAGAAACAGAACAGTTCAAACTAAGACTAGTGCCTATGCTTCTGGGAAGGGAGAAGGGGGCTGGTTGATATGCATTACTTTGAATATTTTTAACAACTCTTTGCTTTACAAAAAAAAATTAATCTTACGTGCAGGATATCTTAGAAACTACTTGTCCTATTAATCTTAAATTCGAAAAACATGCTTAAAATAAATTATACTATGACTTACATAACATAATAAATTAATAATAATAATGTAATAAATTAATTAATAATGTAAATAATTTAATTTTTAGTTAAATTATTTACAGAAAAAAATTGTAAATGAATTTTAATTAGATTTTTTTCTTAAAATTTAAATTTTTTTTAATTGGACTTGAAGAATATTTTTCAAAGATTTATAAAAAAGTGTGTATCACTTTAAAACTAAACATTTTCTGCAAGTTAATAATAATTTTGTATATTTTTATCGATTTTTAAATTTAGAATCCTACACGCAGTAAAATGTTAATTTTTAAAATTTTGAAAAATCTTTATTTTATATTTTTTATGACTTTTTAATTTTTTCTTGAAATTAAATCAAAATATAAAAAATAGTAACTTAATTTTATTTGAATATTCTATGATTAAATTTTCAAATTTCCGAATTTTTGCTATTCTAAATTAGATGGTATTGAAGTAGGATGATTTTTGCTCCACGGTAATCGTTGAGTCCTGAGGCCTCTTAAAATGTCAATAAAGGCTACAATAAATCCTCAGAAACTCCATACAAAATTTTACTCTTAAAAGCAATAAAAGAATTCAAACATGCAATTATTTTTTTAATCACGCACATTTTAAAAATTAATTGCAAAATCAATTCTTCAATGTATCTTCTCCAACAGCAGATCTTAATTTTTTTATATATGCATTCGTTTTACATCTGAAAACGAAAAGTAATTGTTCTCCCCATGAATTTCATTTCTCACCGTAATGAACAGCTAAATCTTGCTCTTCAATCTAATAAATCTAATTGCGAGACCTGAATGCGAAAGTCGAATACATTTTACGAATAATCTTCTCCCATTCGCGTTATTAAACCAAATGCACTGATATTGATTGGCCAATTTAACGCATGTATGCGTTTGAGTTTCAAAGGAATGCAGAAATCTATAAAGAATTTCCAAAGATTTTTCCTTTCTTTCCTGCATAATTTCTCATTACTCTCTTCCCAACAGAAAATTAAGTTTCCTTCTAATTATTAATTGCATCAATAATCACGCTATGGTGAATCTCAGAAAAGAGTTTGTATCTTGAGTAAATTACAAACTTGGTGTAGAACTGAGTTAACATAATTATCTATCGTCGATATACATCTCTGAAAGAAAAGATTATTATCCATTATGTTAATGAAGGGTAATATTTATCGATTGAGAACTGCATTCCGAAAGATAGCATTGTTCCAATGGGCGAAAAGTTTTCGATTTCGATCTTTTTAATTCATTTGTCTTTTGGTGGAGTTCTTTTTTTTAAATTTCGTCAGTATCCTTCAGGAAAGGAATCAATTAGTGAGGTCTCAAAAGATTCGAACGCGACTTTTGAGGATTCTGCCACCAATGTCTCAATGAGGACCATATTTTTCATGTTTAGAGAAATAGTAAATTCTTTATTTCACTTTTTTCTCACACCGATGCCTTTGATAAATAAAAATATTAGGTTGGTGCGTATGAAATGTCGGATTCTTAAGTGATTGTATAAAACTGCATATCTTTCTTCAAAAGCTGTTTATTCAATCAAAGTATGCTCCATTCGCTTCAATACACTTCTCCCAACGAGATTTTAAAGCGTAGATGCCTGTCTTAAAAAAATTTTGGTCTTTAGGATTAATAAACTCTGATATCGAGTTTTTTAGACTGTCTTCATTTTCATAGTGTTTGCCCCTTAAAAACAGCTCTAAATGCTTGAAAAAATGAAAATCGGTCTGCGAGAGATCCGGTGAATATGGTGGATGCTGCAAAACTTCATATTCCAGTTCGTTCCAGCTTATTTCGCTCTGTCAGTGCGTGCGGTACCCACTTGTCCATCTTCTTAACCTTGCCAATCTCAGAAAGGTGTCTCAGTATCGTTGTATGGTCAACTTTCATCCTGATAGCAAGTTCCCTCGTGGATACGGCTGGATCCGCTTCCACTAGAGCCTTCAGGTCATCATTCTTCACAGACATTTTGGGTCTTCCGCGCGGCTCATTTTGCAGTGAAAAATCGCCAGTCCGAAATTTTTCGAACCAACGCTGCATTTTCCGATCGTTAACCGTATTCTCTCCAAACGCTTGGTTTATGTTGCGTGCAGCTTTTGCAGCACTATTACCAAGTTTGTACTCATATAAGAAAATGACGCGAATGTCGGCAGAATTCATATCGGCAATAAACTCAAAAGAAATAACAAAAGGGAAGACCTTCGAGAAAACCTATTTTGCTGAAATGAGTCTCTGGCAATGGACAATACAACTATGAATGAGGTTATGCCAAAGACAAAAGTATAACGAAAACAGGGAGACAAACGTCCGCATGTAAAGAGAATCCGACATTTCATACGCACCAACCTAATACAAGTACTCTTTTTTGTATTTGTCAATAGAATAAAAACACTTAATAACAATTAATAAATTAACATAATAATCAAAAACTAATACTAATTTACAGCAGCTCAGTAATGGTAAACAGTGTAGAAATATTTTATTCAAGTTGAATGACCCATCAATCCGATTTTGTAATAAACTTAGTCCTACATTCCTACATTCTTTATTGTTTACCTTTACGGCCAAAACATTGCTATTTATTTTACTTGTTTTATCATTTATGTTATTCGACATTCTTTTATTTCAGCTTTTTTTAATTTATAACTATAGTAAATTGTTGATTATTAGTGTCTGTTTAATCAATAATGTTTTTTTAAAATTCAATTAAAAAAATTTTTAAGTAGCGATATAACACGAAAAAAAAAACAAATTAAAAATTATTTGTATTAAAAATAAACCAAATTTTGAGCACAGAAATCTACAGCCTATTAAAACATAATCTAAATTTGCGTTGAAAATAAATTAAGCCTATCTGTCCAAATTATATTATAATCAATTAATATTATAAAACTTTGTGTTATATATAAGTAAACCAAATTTTACTAAGTTTAATAATGTAAATAAAAAAAATTCAAAAATATTTTCGTGCTAATTTGGATGCTTTTTTTCCTAATTATCTAAGATTGCCACACTATCCAAAAAATGACCAAAAAATCCAGTTTCAGGAATTATAGAAAATTTACAATACTAATTATGCCCTCGTAAAGAAAGAGAAATGATTGTAATTGCTAAAACAATTCGACCACATCTAATAACTCTAAAAACACATTTTTGGAATTATATGAGTCTGAGAACACCATAGCTTAAATATATTTTCAGACAGATGGATTAAATATGTTGTATGGTCTTTGCACCAAATTCTTAGATTTCTATAAATTTTAATTGAAACAGAGGAACAGAAGTTTGTCAATTGGAGTAACAGCTAACACAATGAATTCAAAGCATAAAGGCTTAAATAAGTAAAATTAAGTATACATTTTTAGCACATAAAGTTCATATCTGTATCAAAGTTCTAGCTAAAAACGCAAAAAGTTTAATGATCTACCTGTCTATTTATTCACACGTGTATAACTCGATAACTGGGAACCGCAATGAATAAAATTTGAATGCAATTTCGTTAAAATAGCTGGAGGTCTATGTCAAATTTGGGTTTAAATTTGACAAAAAAGCTTCCGAAATCGACCCTCGCTTTTCTTTTTTATACAACGAAGCACAAACCGCTCATGTGAAGAATTCTAAAAATAAAAACCTGAACACTCGAGAAATTCACAGCTTCACTCAAAATCTCCAGTTCTTAAGCGTGAAGAGGAATGTAACATATTTATTAGGAAATATGACAGAAAATTTCTGAGGAGGGTGTAGGCACTGCTGCTGGTTTTATCTTAAATAAAATTCCTGCAAACATTTTCCTTTCAATTCAAGTATCAAGTTCCAAACCCAGTTTAATTCAGTTCCTACTTAGGTCAACAAAGAAAAATTTTAGTTATTTTTTATTGAATAATTATCAAAAAATTATTAAGTATAAAAAAAATGATTTTCGCGAGAAATGAACTTGCATTCTTCACCTTCAAGTAAAAAATTCTGAAATCCTTGCATTTTACCGATTGAGCTACTACCTGTTGATTTCAATTTTATTACAAAGTACTAAAATTTTATTTAAAGTATTAAACGTCAATTACATTTAATTAATATTTGGAAAAAAACTATACTGGCATCAAGTGTCATCCACTACAAGTTTAAAAAAAAATGTGTTTGAAGTTGAGTGGAAGAATAAAAATTATTTTATTAACGATTGAAAATTTGAACAAGATTTTTAGGGTGAGTGTGAACTAAAAGTAAGAATTGAAAAAAAAAAAATGACAAAAGTGGAAAAATGATTTCATACATCAAGACGAGCGAAATTTCTGCAAAAGCCACTCAGTGTCTGTTAAAATTGAATTAACTTCAGTTATTTTGCTCTAAATGTTGATAAAATAATAATGTTAATTTCCTTCTTTATTGTTTAATATCATGTCTCCAGATAAAGCCTGATTTCCTTAACACCTTAATATGTCATTTACTTTAAACCATGAATTTCACTTACCTGAAACTTTAAAACAACATTTGCCATAAAGCGCTTACTTTAAAAGCGACATCGTTAAAAGCGCCATTTCTTATCTCTCTTTTGTTTTTATGTTTTAAGCTTTTGCAGAATAATTTCAGTTTCAAGTTATTACTCTTCGTTAATTAGCATTTCATAACAGTTTATTCTATACAAGTTTCGAAGAAATCTAAGTAGTTAGTTATTTTGAAACTATAGACGGGTAATTTCTGATTGTTTCGAAATTAACATTTTAAGAATAACGTCCTTTCGTTAACATTAAATTCAATTCTTATTAATTCGCTCTGAAACACTCTTAGTTTTCATAAGTTCAAATTAGTCGCCTCAATACTTTTACAACAGTGATAAACTCTCATTAGGAATGAAGTAAAAAGAAAAAGGGATTTATCTTTATTTTGTAAAATAAAGAAGAATGAATTGGCAAGGGAATTACTACATTATTAATCCAATGCTTAGCATAATTATTATGACACATAATGATTCATATCTTATAAGGTGTGTTATTGATGTCCTTGTATGACTCTTCCTGTTCTCTTGAGGATATTGCTGAATTCTGTAGAATGCGTTAAAGACTCAAAGAGAATGCATTTTTTATGAGTGAAATTTTTTTAAACGATTGCTTATTCGGTTAAAAAAATTGCAGGATTTTTCTGTATGTCCAAAATTGTCTCCTCGTTGGACCGACATCCTTTTTGCCATTTGGTAAGCACAGTTTTTCTAAATTCTTGCCTACAAGTAATTTGCCCAGAAGAAGAAGCAAAAATAAAACGAAGTTGACAGGATTCGTTAATGAGACAAGAACTGAATACCTCCTCGATAGGCCAACCATTAGTACATATACATTCTTGTTTGCCATTTGGTAAGCACAGTTCTTTTGATTTCTTTCCCACAAGTAACATTCTCTGAAGAAGAAGATATGTAAGGAATTTGACAGGATTCACTTATGTGCCAAGAGCTGAATGCCTTTTCGACAGACCGACCATAAGTGCAGATACATCCTTGTTTGCCATTTAGTAAGCCCAGTTTCTTAAATTCTTGTCCACAAGTAAGTTTCTCTAAAGAAGAAACAGAAATACAAAAAAAAAGTTGACAGGATTAGATTTATATATGTGTCAAAATTCGAATACCTTCTCGATGGACAGGCCATTAGTATAGACAGATCCTTCTGTACCGTTTGGTGTGCGTAGTTATTCTAAATTCTTCCCTGCTAATTAGATTCTCTCAATAAGAAGCAGAAGCATAAGGAAGTCGACAGGATTGATTTATGTGTCAATAACTGAATGCCTACTCGATGGTCAGGTCCATCTCAAGGCACAGATGCATTCTTCCTAGCCTTTTGAAAAGTGTAATTTTCCTAAATGTTCCAGTGCAGGTCAGTATTTCTAGAAGGATTTTAAAAAAGATAAAGAATCGGCAGGATTCGTTTTTGATGAAAATCATTTACCATCTTGATGTACTAGCGAATCCTCCTAGTCGTTTGAACAATGCTGTCTTCCTAAATTCTTTAGTGTAATTCAATATTTAAAAATGAAATAGAAATATAATGAAACGACAAAGTACAGAAATAATTGTTAAACATTTTCTCGTAAAATATTCCGGAGAACTCAATTTCAAGTTATCTTTTTTTTTTACCTTAACTACTTCAAAGTTACGTTCATACGTTTTTTAATGAATTCAAATGTATGCCTCTTTGTTAGATATCCAGACAGAGTTGCAGTGAAACACTAGTTCTATTCATCATTGTCTTCGGATAACCTTCATACGTGAAACATTTCATATCAACATCTTTGCAGATACATTTGACCATTCAACGTTTCTAAGATATCCAGGAAATCAAAACAGATTGAAACAAAAATGCGCTTGTGCTAACATAAGTTTTTACCATTTTAGGAATAAGTGTCAACCCTTCCCTATACTATAACCAATCTCACCTGAGTCCTGGCCTAGGTGTAGCACGTCATCCCAGTGATATGGACATCCCAGGTTCAACCCCTGGTTAAAGCATCGGTGTTCTTTAAGCTATGTTCTAACCTTGAAGTGTATGAAAGAGTCTCCCTGTGAAAAGGGATTGTGCAAGCGAGTATCTTCATATGAACTGAAGTCAGATTTCTGCCCTCGGTGCTCAGGGATATTTACTCTCAGAAGCTACTGCACCCCTCTTTCCCCGAACTCTTGGACTTGGTTTGAATTGGTGTTCGGTCCAAGGAGAATAATAACATAACAGGTCTTAATTTTTATTTTGTTTAATCCACCTTAATAAAAACGAAACTCGATTTTCTTACAGAAGAACTTAAAATCTTAACGTTGCAAAGTTAATTTGAATTCAATACAAGTTTCGAATGAAATCTATTAACGTTTTAAATGAGCTGAAATAAAATCTTTCAATACCTCAGAATAATTGTCTGTTCATAAATCAGCTTCATTTGAATAGAAAAAATCATGACATATCTGCTATCTCTACTTATCACTCTGTTCTTCAGAGAAAATATCAAAAAGAATATCTTGACTTTATGCGAAATGTGGAATGGAGCGCCATCCTACCTAAAAGAAGCGACAGGTAACGCATATCTTTCGTGCAACGCAAGCACAGTCATGCAAGAGCAAAACATTATATTTTTTCAATAAAACACAGTATTTATAGGGAAAAAACAATTCCGTTGCATATCTGAAGTTCCTTTTACATCCTTATTCATCCTCAGATTTAAATATTGCTGTATCTGGTCATGAGTTTCAGAATACTCATGTTATGCTCTTCTTCCTCCATTTCGTTAAGCCAGGAGGATACTGCATTCTTCAGGTTTTCACCAATTCAAAGAAGCTTAAAATCCAGGGACTCTCTCACCTTGCGGAAAAAATGAAAATCGCTAGGAACAAAATCCGGATTCTAGAACAGATCATCAAAAACATCTTCTTGAATTCTTAAGTTCTAGGGCAATACAAGTATGGACATTGCATTAAAGAAAAACCTCGTCGTTCCTCGTCACTTGCTTTGAACGAAGTTCCCTTAGAGCCTCAGAGTAACGAGTTGCATTGATTGTAACGCTTTTTGACATTAAATGTGCCAAACGAAAACCTTTACAATATCAAAAGACGATTGGTTGCAAAACCCTTAAATTTTGAGAATCTGTTCTCGGGTGTGTGTTTTTCCCTTGAGGACGAGATGAAAAGATATGAGCGAATGATGTAGGGCATCGAAATTTACTCACCAGGCACAAACGATCAAGAAGAAAAAAGAAAGAGAATTGAGAAGAGCGGCGGAAATGCATGAGCCATCTTTTATTTGAAGGCAGTGAATACTCAGCTAAATAAACAGGAGGCAGAAGGGTTAGCTCGGAAGGCCGGATAAGGTCAGAAGATAATGACCAGATACAATAAGCGTCTAAATGTTGGAGGTGATTTTATTGAAGTGGAGGAAGCTTCAATTGTGTAATGGAAATCTTTTTCCCTATAAATATCATATTTTTCATTTTGCATAGCTAAATGGTCTTTATTTTCTAGAAGATCCTAGTATTTTGTTATTGGTATTAGCATCCTTGTTGCGGTTCGTATCTTCCCTTCATTCAAATGCATAGGAAGACCATATACTTGAACTAGGTGACTTCTTTATGGAAAATATCATATTAATGTGAAAACACATGAGGCACAATCACATTTAGAGCACATCAATTTCGTGTACTTGTTAGGTTATAGTAAAATCAAAACCTTTAAATCCTCATTTCAAAATAAAGATACATCTTATAATCAATCGGCTGGATTAAATTTATAAATGTGGAAAAATTGTAACAAAGGTATAGCTGGGAAATCAAAGGGAGAAATTGTAATGTTTTCAATACGTGGGAAAAAGAATCTCTGATAATCAGATCTTCTGGGAATCCGTAACAGTATTTTTATGCAAATCTACATAGAAGAATGAACAAAACGGAGTAAATTTTCTAAAAGCTGTATACTTAACTCCACACCTCCATTTCTAGAGCTCAAGTGGCCCCTTTCCGGCTTGGTATAGATGTAGATGGACTTTATTTTTTTTAAAATGTACAACAATCAGTTTAAAAAAGAAATGACGAAATACGAATACATATAACTTTTCAAGAAATGATAAATAGTAGAATGAAAAAAAATCGGGTGTACATAAAAACTATATGAAGGAACATGATTATGTACAGTATGAGTGAAAATATAAAAGAATTATAAAATCCAATTACTAGAGGGAACTTAAAGATATATCATGAATAAAATTCGAGGTGAAATAAGTTATGCCCTAAAAAGATTGATAGGGTTAATCTAATTGGAACAGTTCTCCATGACCATTTAGAAATCTAATCATGTTTATGATTATTTTTTGGAAAGTAGATTGTTAAAGACTCTTTTTTTTTTTTTTTTTGCACCAAAAACTTTCTCTCAAATATGAGGGTTTTTGGAGGTGCCCTGAAAAAGTAAAAAAAGCAGGATGTGTCATAATAGAAGTGATCGCTGACTTCACCAAACGAGCAATACTCATCTTCTAATAAATAGAAGCTGTGAAGAAAAGAAGGGAACGGACCGTGTGTGACAAACAGGATTTCTTCACGAGTCCAGGGGAGTGGTTGTAATTTTACTATTTTGATGACTTTATAAGCAGAAAGGTCAGTATTTCCACTGCTCAAAAGATCTTACCATTTTCTTAGAAATATTTCCTGGAAACGTTTGTTTAAGATGGCAAGGGGATTTGGGTACTTCCATTGAAACACATTCGATAACGGCTGCTTTTGATAGACTATCAGCTTCATCATTACCCCGATAACCAGCATGGACTTTGAACTATAAGAGAATGTTTGGACTTTGGAGGAGTATGGACTAGATGTCTCGGACAAGTTGATGAGGAGAATAGGGATTTTGTATTGCTAGCAAACTTGAAAAATTGTCTGTCAAGATTTTAATTGTCTCATTTTCTTCACTACTTCATATAATAGCTTTTTTCAGTCCAAGCAATTCGGCTTGAAACACAGTATGAAATTTCTCCAGTTTTTATGTTCATTAAAAGACATTTATGCCATTTTCGAATGCATAATATGAACAACCTGTTCCAGCTCTGTTTTGGACCCATCTGTGTGGAATGGCAGACTGTTATCCTCTTTGAAGGGCTCTATTGTTGAGTCTTGTTTTTCTGTTTCAAACAATGATGGGTGGATGGTAGCATTTTCAACTTCTTCTTCAAATTCTCAGAGAAACCGTTATATATCTATCAAAATTTGAAACTTGAAATATTTTTCTGAGGCTGTCATTAAGACCAAGACAACCAATAATTCTGTCGAAATAAGTGATCTCCAAAGGTGGCTAGTAAATAGCATATGAGAGCAAGGGATAACATTTCATCTTTTTTCATATGCATTTTTATTTCATTTAGCTTGTTTTATGTTTGTAGAGATAGAATTTTACTTTCGAATTTCACTCACTCTCTAAAGTGTTATAAAGTTTTAAAACAATTTAAAGTTCCTGGGATAATTATTTAATATCACTCTTTGATAAAATTTCTTGAAAAACTTCTTTAAATGTAACTTGTTTATTAAATTAAGGGATTATCAAAATTCAGTTAATCTCAAGAATTTAAATTTAATAATATAATATTAATGCTGATTTTTAAAAATTTCGAATATTTGATCATCATAGAATGATCAAATATCTGAGGTTTAAAATTTTATTGTTTTGCCATAATTTTTTTCACAGCTTTTTTTTTTTTTTTGAAGTTTCCTAAAAATTTTAAAAATGAAAAACTTTTCTTTTAATAATTGATCCATAATTAGTTCATATAAAATTAACTCTTTAAGCAGACTCTTTAATGAACTCTGTTTTTACCCACTTTTATTTCTGAATTTGAAATCAGATAATTCATTTTAATATTTTCTTGAAAACCTACTAATAAAGTATTCTTGGGATTTCGTAGACTTCTTTAAACAGTTGGTTTATCATACTCTTTTATTAAACCTCCCACTGAATTTAACTGACTTCATATTTTCAAAAAGGGAATTTTGAAATCGTTTTTTAATTATTATTATTATTTATGTGGTTGAGATTTGAAATTTTGTGCATTTTGTGTTCCGTATGATATTACGCTATTTTTAATTTCTCAGAACTCAGTTATAAGTGAAATTAAATTTTGGTTCTGCAACAATGACAACATATGTTAGTGAATAAGGAAAAAACGATTTCAAGATTTATATATATATACATTAGTGTGATACATAAGTACACAAACTTTCAGAGCTTTAGCACAGGAGTGAAAAAAATTGATTACAAAATTCCATGACTATAAACATGAAATAAGTCAGTTAAATAAGCGAGCGAAAAAGCATCCCAATTATTGCTTTTATTATAAGTTAATTGTTAAAAATGAAGAAAATAATGATACCTTGAATGTATGTGAGCGATTATATTGAGTTTACCATAATATTTCTAATTAATTCTAAGTTTATAGCGCACCCACTTTGGATTTAAAATGTACCTTAATGTAATGCTTTGCCTATTTGTACAGTTGATTTACAAAGCACTTATCTTAAACGCTCAATATTCATGCATTTAATCATTTCGCAAGCCAGTTCGAGTCTTCCAGCAATTCCGGACAATGTATTGATAATAACTTTATGGTTAGATAATAATTTATCATTAGGAAGGGGGATAACTTGAATATGTAGATGTGAAATAGGGATCTGTACTTGATATTCCAATTAGTTGAAGGTTCATGAAATGATAACTTGTCAGCAAATAACATTCATTCATTGACAAGAAATTCGCTGTGTCTTTTGCAAAATAATGATGGTGAGTTTGTAAGGATTTCGGAATTAGAATTATAGAAGATTTTGCATCTCTCTCTCTCTCTCTCTTTTCAGACAGATTTAGTACTTACATCACATAGATAAGATTCTTGTAGTTTAGAATCCATTTCTTTGTAAATAATAATTAAATAAGTTCCCTCAAAAGATTTATATGATATAGATTAGAAGAAGTAATACCCGCTCATATTCTTGTGTCCTCACAGAATATAATCATATTGAGAGGTTGAATGTGTACGTAAACAACATCTTTATTATATAATTTAAAGGAAATTTACGGGTTGACATGTTACAAATTGTAATTATATTATTATTATTAGTCATATTAGTTGTGAAAAAAAAAGGTTAATCATATTTATATTCCATTCGAAAATAATTCAAGAGCTTTTATAGGACAGACCTCATAATTTTGATCCCCGATTAAATGACGAGGTCATTACATTATGTACTAGACATAAGATTTAACCTCCACTAGACTCGCATGCGATAGATATAGTATCTTTTGTTCAACCTGGAGTTCCACATGGAAAATCCAAGAGCAAGCAACGCTCATTTATAGAAGCTATAAAAAAAGACAGTGAATGCACATATCAGTTTTTAACTTCTTTAGAGGCTGAATTACAAATTCAATTATTGGAATTTTTACTATCCCACTACAACACTAAATATTACAGTTAAAATAAAGCAAATTCTGATTTTTAAAAAAGTTTGAATGAATGACAGGAAAATTAGCTTTCCAAAATAAAGATGATGTTAGAACGGCATGAACAATTTTAAAAGATGAACCCTAAAAAATGTAAGTGTTGTATCTGAAATGTAAACAAAATATAGGATTTTTACCCCTTCCTCTTACACGAAATATACATTTTTTTTTCCCATCGTCAAACTTGCGATTTCAACGAAAATTCCCTTCAATCTGAAAAATTTGTTTTGGAAATTAGATTTTGAAATAATTTTAAAACATTTGAAATTATTTTAAACTAATTCAAAACATTTCTGAGCCAGTGAATGAAACGTGGTTCGTGGCCTTAATATAAAATCTGCAGATTTCTACCAAGATTTGAAATAATACAAAAACATTTAGAGAGAGAGGAATGAAAATTGATAGGTGGTTTTAAGACCAAATTTGTAGAATTATACCATTTGTGAACGAAATCCATCCAAAAGAAGTCTGTCTGGTTACCTGAGCTCTAGTGATCATAGTAACGACAAAATTACGAGCAAGATGAATAAAATTTAATACAAAGATTTAGCACCTAAAGAGCGGATTCCTATTAAATATTGAATGAAATCTGTTAAAGGTTGACTATCCGTCTGTCTGAACTGCTGCATACATGTAAATGCGATAGCTGAAAAATGCAACAAACGTATGTAAATAAAATTTGACATGTAATCGTGTTACTGAAATTGTTTCTTTTTTAACTTTTGGTATTAATCAAAATATTTTGTGGACGGGTCTATAAAAAGGAAAATCTGAACTTCCGTTAGTCAAACCATGTAATTTTTATATGAAAGTGAGATGGATAACACCTTGGCTACGGAATATACTAGAAAATTTCATAGAGACCATTCTTGCTGATTTACTGAATTTAGAGGCATTTGTAATTCTGCATGCAATAATTTTTATTTCTCTGAAAAATGGTAACTGAGAAATAAGATTCTACGAATATTTTACTGCTTCAGTTAAATAATTCTTTTCTCGCTGCTATATATGTCACACAAAAACTGTTATTATTCAACTATTCTGTCAATATTTTGATGAGGCATTTACTTATGAATTTTATCAAGTCTCAATCAGTATGCAGTGGTAATAAAATTTTTATATCACTAAACGCAATATCTCTATAGAGTAGGAAATGATGTTCAATTATTTCTGTATTACAATTCATTACTCAAAATTTATTTTTCTAATAAATGTAATAAACATGACATTTTATCATATCATTCGTTAGTTTACTTTTATTTTCTTTAAAATTAAGCCAACATTAACTGAATTGCTTAAAACTGCGCGATTTGTGCAGCCATCTGGTGGTAAAGTAATAAACTAATAATATCCAAATTATTTTGTCCACAAAGTTTTAAGCTTCTATCTGTAAAATTTGCAAAGATCAATTAATTAATCAATTTAGGGAGGGGGGAACGTATTAGGAATTTGGATGAAAGTACTAGAATTGCAAATTTATTTAATGCAATACAATTGTCACGACCAAATTTTGTCTAGAAGTTGAAAATAACTCAAGATCGGAATAAACTTATGGAATAAGATTTAGTTTATGGATTCTGCGCAAAAGTTGATGAGTTAAAAACTTTGGGCAATATTTGCCTAAAATTGCTAAAAAAGCTTCCTTCTCTTGCAGTCAATAAAATATGTATAAGCCACAATGTAAATAAGGAGGGATTAGCACTTTTTTTTTTTTTTTTTTTTTTTTCATTTTGAGCTGATTACTTCTATTTTGTATTTTCCTGCATTTCTACTAGCAATAAATTATTTGTATTTATTTCTCGCTAACAGAAAAATACAATAATTTTTTTTTTTGCTTTTTTTTATTTGGCATCAAAAAAATACCAATAACCCCAAATTTTCATCTTCCTACCCCCACCCTTCCCATTTTTTAATAGTGGTTTTAGTATTTTTGTATGAACTATATCCAAATAATTAAATCCATCGTTGGTATTTCAAATATTGTATGACTGATGACGCTACAATTGACTCATCGAAATTTCATCCACACATGCATTCAGTCATTGATGAGAAGCGTCGCGTCATTTTGACATTTTATTCTTCATTTTTATCACAACGCAATATGTGCAAAATTTTGTACGATTTATTTTAATTTGTAAGAAATATATAAGTTTTTTTTTGTCATGTCTCCATGTACTCCTCGAGCAGCAGCATTTGGCTGTACAGCAACGAAAATTCGTTTATTATTCGCTATAGAGTTGACCACATGTTTCCCTGGACGAACAGACATTTTGCTGGATTAGCACAAAGATTCAGTGACTTAAGATAATAATTTAAGTGAAAAGCATATCCTAGAGGAAATTACCTAACTTTTGGTTTCTTTGATATCACCATGTTTTTTATCAATTTCCTAATTCCCAATAAATACTCCCCCTGAAAACTATTCCCTTTAACTGTAAACAAATTATTTTAATATTAAGAACTAACTTCATCCTTCATTTGCTTTATTTTTTTATCTTAGTTGTAAACCTGAACCTGTAAATATTAAAAGACAACTATACATCTCGCCACTAAAACCCCGCTATCAAAAGAGGTTTTTTTTTTTTTTTTTTTTTTTTTTTTTTTTGAAGATTTGGTCGGAGTCACATTTATTTCTAGCCAACTTTCACCTGGAATATAAAATAAACTGAATAAAATCCCTTTATCCCTTTTTAAAAATCATGTTGATAAGGGAAACAAAAATAAACTTGTTTCATTCTAAATGCTGTTTTGTGTGTGTTTACTTTATCTGTACTTCATGTACTTTATCCGTACGTGGAACACTGATATGGAAATGATCGGTCTTGTCTTTCATTTCGGAAACGCGATTTGATTTTCCTTTTTAAAAATTTAATAATACTGCTCGAATACATAAGTAAAATAGTAATCTAGTGTGTGTGTGTGTGTGTGTGTGTGTGTGTGTGTGTGTGTGTGTGTG
>JAPMOQ010056941.1:1888880-2005423 GCA_026543055.1 Argiope trifasciata | reverse complement strand
ACCTAAATTCCATTGAACATGCCTGGGTTGCTCTTGGCAGAAGTGTTTCACAAAGAACCATCACTTCCCGTACAATGCAAGAGCTCAAAATCGCCTTGAGAGAGGACTGAGACAATATCTCCCAATAATTCCTCGATAGTTTAGTGGAGAACATGAAAAACATATGCAAAATGTGCATTAGCATTCGAGGTCACCATACATCTTACTTAGGTACTCATTGTTTACATCATTCTGACCTGATATCAAGTTTTGTAGGGCTGTTTGGAAATCATCCAAGGAGCATCTTTTTTTATTTTTAAGTTTTTAATTCTTCGATGTGACGATATCTGCACCATTTTGGACTATAATAAATGCACATCCTCCCCTACTAAACATTACTCAATTTCATTTCTTCAATTATTGTCTCGACAATTTTTTTCGAAAAATTTAACTGTTCCTTAGCAGTCAAGGAATGTATTTGGATCTTCAATCACTGTTTCGGTTTGTATGGTAAAATATGCGACAGACACCATGACTTCTGTTAATCATCTGATGAATGATGCGCCTCCAGAAGGAGAAAAATGTGTTATCAGTGAAAAGCTACATCTGTTTCAGCTTTTCCAGCTGATGTAAATCGAACAAGTGATAGCTCTATAGGGAGGTCCGGTAAAATGTTAAAAAAAAATACTGTTGATAATGCAGAAGCCCAAGAAAACGGGGTTTATGAGGAAAAGAAAAGTGACGTCGATTCATCCGATAATTGCTCATTAAATGTTGCTCCTTTTTTTAAATGGATTATTAAACTCTTTCTCCAATGAAGATTATCGGAGGTTTTTTCAGATGATGAAGAACCAGAATCATTTGTACCACCACATTTAAAATACTTTGCCTAGATCAGCAGCTGAAATGCGGGAAGTATTCGAAACATATACGAATATTTTTTAAAAAATGAAGAGAATCATTGAAGTTAGTGAAGTACAACGGTGCATAGCATCTTGCAAAATGTTTTTTAAAAGTGCAGCAATTTTTTCATTTTCTCTTTTTGTAACTCTGAACCTTTTTATTTCCTTTTGTTTTCCTTTGAAATATTTCTATATATACAATATTTGTCCTGATTGACAAAGAAATGCGCAGTATCAACCATTGGAGGTTAGGGGCATGAAAAATTTGGCAAGAAGTTGTGGCTTGGGTACTGGAGGTTGATAACTTGGGTAAGAGCGGATTTTTGAAATTTTTAATTAGAAGCTCTAATTAAAAGATATATCAGGATATCAAGTATTTCCTCCTCAACATCAAAGCATATTGTCTTTCAAAAATGATTTTGAACACTGTTTAAAAAGTTTAAAAAATGTGACTTTTCAGTGATAACAGTTTTATTTTTAATAAGTATATTTTTTCTTTGGTTTGTAATTTGATTTTTATTGCAATAAAATTTAAACTAATATCACTATTTCATCTAGTTGTTGAGTTATATTAAATATTTTAACACCGTGATAAAAAAAAATTCCTTCGCTTAAATTTAAAATTTTTAAACTCTTTATTGAATAAGTTTCTTCATTTAATGAGCGTTGTTAATTTTTGAGGAAATATATGATATATTGTCTCAGATGGCTTCAAAAAATGTATTAACTGAAAATTTTTATTTTATTTCATAACTACGAAACTGGTATATTTTTAACTTCATGAATTTCTTTCCATTATTTAGGAAAACCAAAAATCGTTAAAGCATTTCCATTTTTTTTTCATAAAATAAGTAATTACACTTTTATTTGATCGTTTTAAAAGCAGATGTAAGAAAAATGTTTCTTTTGCATATAAGTTAAAGGTGGGTTTTCATCCAGTTTTTGAAATGTGAAACTTTCAAAAAAGCTCTTTGCTAAAATTAAGAAGTAAGAAGCGATAAGTAATTTTTTTAATAGTCTAGCCATTTCTATACGCTGCTTTTCTTTTCTGTTAAAAAATTTCATCTGTAAATGTAAGAAAATGAATAAATTAGAACGTGACATTCTTCTACCGCCAATTTCTAGGTAGTTCTGCCGATCTTATAATAGTACCTGCCCTGGGATATTTTAGCTTTGTAATTTATCAAATAAAGTGTTCTGAATTTTTAACTATGGCGAGTTAGCATAGTAGAAAATTATGTTTTCAGTTCAACTTTGCCAAATCTTATTTGTTATTGTTTAAATACTTTGGTGGCAAAATTGTGGATACTGTTGAATATTTTTGTTTTCTAATTTTGTATGCTTGTAGAAAATGTCACATTTCAGGAATTAGAAACACTCAAATATTTCAAAGGGAATATAATATAGATTTCAGTAAAAAAACATCTAATATTTGCAATACAAGGAAAAGTTAAGCGGCAATAATTATCGAGTTACATTAGATACGGATGATTGCAGTGAGTTATCAGTGCTTTAGAGTAGCCTTTACGTGTTACGTCTAAATACGTTTTACATATTTTTGCTCATCACTACAGTATAACAATATCTTAATCTCCATATAACATGCAATCACTGATCATCTGTCCAATTAATGTGTTCCTTCGCTCACTGTAGTCTTTCTATGATAAGACTTTTAATCTCTTTAAAATGATATATAAGAGTTTGCATTTTGTGAAACGTAACATTTTCTATAAGTATACCTATTTACAAAACATAAAATATTCCTAAAGTATCCACAATTTTTGTTACCACTGTAAAAATCTTTTCTTTTTTTTTTTTTTTTTTCATACTATGCTTCTGCATTATTGTTGACATTTTCAGAAATGATGAATTCATCCAAATTTTTTAATTTTAAAAATTGTTGAAAAGACTACAGTTTTTTTTTATTGTTAATCTTTCGGAGATTTAATTTTTTTTGGTAATGACAGCTTTTTTTTTTCAATTTTTTTATACATCTTATATTTTTGTTAAAACGAAAAAGACACAATTTGTTTTATAATAAAAGACATGGTATTTCTGCAGTGTAGCAAAAATAAACAAAATAAAGATGGTCTGTTGTTGCAGAAATAAATATTAATAAAATTAAAAATTGCATACTTAAAATATTTTTTTTTTAATTTTTCAATTAAAAATTGCATTATTATAAAGCAAAAAAATCCCATGCTTAGAAAATACTCATGTTTATGTGTATGCCTGAATGTAAAAACGAGGTT
This sequence comes from Argiope trifasciata, assembly GCA_026543055.1. Classification (NCBI taxonomy): domain Eukaryota; kingdom Metazoa; phylum Arthropoda; class Arachnida; order Araneae; family Araneidae; genus Argiope; species Argiope trifasciata. Next base: position 2,002,290 of record JAPMOQ010056941.1, on the reverse strand, counting down.
GAAAATTACCTCCTTTTTGCAGCTGTTTCACGCTACACACCGCTTGCAGGCAGAGGTAATTGCCGATTCAATTGATTGGCGAGATAAATCCGAATAGTACTCAGCAATAATAATTTTTTTTTTTAAAAAAAAAGGGGGGGAGTAATCAGATTTGTAAGTTAATGGGAAATTATCGCTACATTTAGAAGTAGATGAGACTTAATACTAAATAACATCATAATCGAATTTTAAAAAATAACGAATTTCAAACCTAATTTTGATTGAAACTCAGCTTCATCTCAGTTGGAAAAATCCTCTACTGAAAAGCAGCTTCAAAATTCACTAAATATTGAATAAGTCTGCGAATATTATTTTTGAATTCATCACGGAAACACGACAAGTTATATTATCTTCACTTACCACAGATTTATTAACTGTTCTGACATGGAAAACATCATTAAAGATGACTCATATCTTTGTGTAAATTTCGATGCTGATCCGACAGGTGGTATCATAATACTTGACTATGTCTGCTCTTCTAGTTTTCATAATTTTAGCTCCAGCTCTATAAAAAAGTATCATGTTTTTCATCTTAAATATTTTTTTGTGTACTTATTTTTATCACTCTAGATGACCATCATAATCTCTCTCAATAATCCAAAACTGTTTTTTAAATTTTAAACCATAATAAGTATATGTAAAGTAACAAAAACAAATGTTATACACAATGCATGCCTGCGATTTTTGCTTCAGAAGAAGAAAAAGTTTTATTAATTAATTGATCTAAATTGGCATCAGTTCAACCACTGAAAGTTCAGCTCAAAAATATCCGTTTTAAAATTATTCCGGAAATAATATATTTCTCAGATATGACTTGTGGATAGATTTAACTCCAAAGCATTTTTTTTTTTAATATTTAAAACATACTTATTTCAAAAATACGGATTTTTAACACTTGGCAGTGGATTTAATATATTAAATTTTTTGATAGTTTTTTTTCTAAGAGCTATATATAAATTAAACTTCCTTCATCGGATTATTTTTAATCGCCATTTAGATACATGGCTTACAATATGAACAAATATATATATATATATATTCTTGTTATAACGAATAAAATAATCAGACGATGTTACATACAAAATAAATGAAGTTCTCAAACTAGTTACTTGAGAATTTATGAAATTTAAACTCATTTACTGTTTCGCGTTTTGCTTAAAAACACATTTATATTACTTAGAAACAACATTAATTTAAATTTTTCAGACGCAGATTCTTCACTTTACTAAATCTCAATGCTTCTAAAAAGCTATTCAAACGTACGGATAAATTTTAAATTAAATTATTTGAGCTATATTTTTAATAATTTACACTCCGCGTATGAAGCCTATCTTGTACTTCAAAAATATTCATTTCCTGTCGGCATATGAATCAAAAATCGTGTTTCGTTGACTATTGGTTGCTCAACTAAAAAATCATGATGGATGAAAATTTGTATTGATTATCATTTTATCTACAGTTTGGACCACTTGTCAGAGGGATTAGTAAAGAAAAGTAGAGTATCCATAAAATGCAAAACTAGGGCTTTAGAATAATTCAGGGAATACCTGGATATCATTCACCAACATTTCTCTTGCATTCCCCGACCTAAGACAAGAAGCGACATTTCATTTATCCAATCGTCTCTTTTTGCAGCAATAAGTTTTCAAAATTTTCTAATAATTTACTTCTTTATGATAATTCTGTATCTAGTAAATGTTTAGAGCTAGTCTAGTAAAAATATAGGCAGCACTGTCTTGCAATATAAGTCTGCTAAAGGCCTTATCACACGGCAAAATATCTTCTGCACTTTCCATCAGCAAACGACAACGAAAGTGACGTCACACAAATGACGTCACTTCAAAGTTTCACATGATTGGTTGAATTTCGTTTGCGGACAATATTTCGCACAACATTTTCGAGCTGGTTAGAAAAAGTTGTCGATGATGAAACTTGCTCGACCGATTTTTGAGGGTAGAAACGGAAACGTGCTGACGAAATTTCACCGAGTGATAAGGCCTTAAGGAAAGCTACTTTATAGTCAAATACTAAGCATTCATTGTAAATTGATGGAGTAAAAAAGATGTCTAAATAGAAATGGGATTCATCGCAATTTTGAATTATGATGGGATGATATATTCCCCAGCTTTCTCTCACCAGTGCAGAGGTGAATACGATTAATCCATAGAGATTTAGCGTGTATCAAACCGGCGTATTCGGCTGATTTTCGGCGAAATAGTGTGTTGAATTAACAAACCTCAAGCCCCAAAGCAAAACTCCTATGTCACTACAATACAACTTGAATCACTGCAGCCATATAAATTATATAATCTCATCAATCAAAATGTCCAACTACTATCAAAGAATCAAATAAAAATAAACATAAATGAAGGCAAAAGAAAGAATACACCTACTTTTAACATCTTGCAAATTTTTATCAAAAATGCTCCTTCTTTGATTTAGAAATTTTCTACTTACATAAACATTTTATTAATTTTTTGTAATTTTGAAAAATAACACTAAGCTGGGGAAAATGAATATCTACTTATACTTTAATATAAAATTCCTTTAACTAAAGCAATATTTTTAAAGCTATAGGTTATTACTTAATTTTTTAAAGTTACAGATAAGAATATTTTAATAAGCTTCCTTTCAATATAATTATAATATATTTTGCACCCTCCTTTCAAAAAATGAACGCAAATCGACCTTTATATTAAGATCTAATTATTCATTTTAAAAAATAACAGTAAATACATTCTGTTGTTAAATCACATGTATCCATTGTCATCTGGTACTAAAGAATGAAATCGAATCAAATGCACAATGAAGTTACAGAAAAGGTAAATTTAAATCTATTTTTATTAAATCCAAATCTGAAAAATACATGCAACAATATCAATAAATAAAAAAAGCAATTAAAATTGCATTCCCCGAGGTGGACAAATGGAAAACAACAACTACTAAATAAGATTTTCATGCATATATCATTTCAAATGGCACAACCTAGAGTTGGTCAAGAATTAAAGGCTGAGATTCAATTAAGTAAGGAAAAAATTTACTGCATATATTACAAATACAGTGATGCAGTTATGAAAGATGAAATTCAAATAATGCATAGTTAACAATGGCATTGATTTTATTTGTGTACTTAATTCCAAGTAAGAGGACTTATTTTCTAATTTTCTCATTTCACAAGACAAGATCTGTACAGAAAATAATTATCACAATAATGTGCATATTAAAAAAATGAATAGCACAAATTTATTTCACTATAACCATATTTTGGTTCAGAAAGCTCTATTTTGCACCAACCTGCAACTAAAATAAAGAATATCATTCAAACAATTAAATTCTTAGTAATTATAGAATGCATGAAAATTAAATTTAAAACTTATTTCCAACTCATCAACAATCAATAATGGGAAATAAAATTTAACAGAATATTTATGCATGCCAATACAACAAATCTTTAATAAATTTATATACAAATGACATTTTAAAAATGAACATACAACTGCGACTTAAAAGACAACACTAAAAAGAGTAGATTCCGTAGATAACATTAAAAGCTCTAGAAAAAAATTATTAAAGTTCTTAAAAGAGACAAAGAGTAGTTTTGTAACAATAAGTCTACAGTTTTGATTCTTGCTTAAACATATAAAGCTCAAAAGTCTGAAGGAGGCAGTGAAAAATATAAAGAAAATTTTGTCTTGTGCAAACAGTTGTCAGAATATTAAAGCTAAAAAAATTAAGCTGTAATATCATACCTGAATTTAATTACAAAAATTATCAACTAGATTAAAAACAAGTAAATATAAATAAGAAGTATTTCATAGATATATGTATTGTGACAATATAATAACAAAGTAGCAAGGAATTGGTGGAAACGCAACACAGATGCACACATTGGAAAGCAAATAAATTATTTTTTATTGGTAATTTAATTTTAAAAATACCAATAAATGAGTATTAATATAGATTTTATATAAAAGAAACATTACATATAAACAGTATAAATCTACATTCACATATCTTGAATAATTTTATTTCATTAAAATGGCTAAGATTATAAATACTTTTCAGTAATTATATAAACTTCACCAAATTAAATTGTTAAAGTATTGGCAGAAAATTATAGAACATTTCACCTTCACTTCTAAACTTAAATATAAATTAAACTATCATACAAATATATACATTACATAAGTAAGCAGAGCTTTTTTTAAAGAAAAAAATAAATTACAGTGGAAAAAAAGAAATAAGGTATAACCGAAAAGAGTATTGTCGAAATTAAAATTTATTCAAGCTGTGTTTGAATGAATTAGAAAATATAAAGCCTACTTTTGTTTAGTATTCAAATTTTCTCACGTGGTTTTTAACTAAAAATTTGAAAGGGGAAAAAATCAAAGTGCTCTTGCCAGGCTTTTAGGAGATTTTATCAGTATTAAAGCTAAAACATAATACATTTGTAAGCCTCGGGAAATTCTTTGATGCACAAAAGATTGTCATTTACATATTATAATTGCCTAAAACTATAAAATAAAGCAAAATTAAGCTTTAGAGAAAAATTATTTTATTTATCCTGATATTTCAAAATCTGAAATTTCAATTTATGACAAATTAACATTTTCTGTAGTCCTCTCGCTAATGGATTCTGCAAATAAATATCAGTAATAAGTAATATTCATTTTTAAAAAAAGAAGAAAAAAAAAAAAACGAAAGCACACAATGGAAACACTTATACAAGAAAAAAAAATGAAAGAAAATTCAAAATTTTCAGAGTTTTAAAACATTTAATAAATATTACAGCTTTTACATACTCGGTCAGAAATTTATTGGAGCTTTATTTAAAGACTGCTTACTTTCAGAAAAATAATTGTCATGTTAAATAAAAAATTCACATAAAAAATAAAATATTAAACAAATAAATAATAAAAATAATGAATGATAGCATTTTATGTAGCAATTAGGTTACTTTTTACAATAAAATTTTAATTTCTTTTGTAGAATGTAAATCCATTTTTTTTTTCCAAATTTCAAATATCTTCTCAGATTATTGAAAATATGCAAACGTTGTTGTTGTTGATTTTCAATGTATATTTAAAGTAGGATTTAGATTAAAAAAACGAATGCATGAGCTGCATGCAACTATACAACTTTATATATATATATATATAACGAAGCTGCATAAATAAATAAATAAAATAAATGCCTTGGTGAGTGTACATCTGCATGAAATCTCAACCATGTTTCAGATTCAACTAGAGTATCAAATATTTTTTAAGCAAACTGTAATAACTACAATATTTCATAATCAAGATACAATAAAAGTGTACATTTAACAAAATACAGAATTTGTAGACAAAATTTCAGTAAATTTTGCAATTATACAATGCACGATGAAAAATTAGTCACTTGTGCAATATCCTTTTGAGAAAGATAACTTTTGAATTACGTAAGAATACTATAAATGTTCAAATCAACTATAAGTTCATTAAAAAAAATTTTAATTTATTATATCAACAGGAACATTTTTAAATTTCGGACAGTAAAAAAAAATACTACCCTTGCAAACTATTTATTGAAATCTGAATATTTCTTCATTTTAATTTTAACAACGCAATACGTGCTTTTTATTCATAATTGCTGCAAGATAGTCGGAAAAAGTGGATTAAAAATTTTTTCCAGCAAAGTGAATACTACAATATGTTTAAATATGAACAAAGATATTTCTATATTTTCTTAAATTGTTTATGACAGTAAAAACAGAGTTTTAAAAATATTAAATATTTCTGAATATACAATGAAAACATGATTTCAAGATAAAAATATAAACATACATAATAGACTATCATTTATTAAATCTGCAACTTCCTCGCGTGTATCTCATATTAAAAATGAGGTTGTTATTATTAACAACAAAAACCACAAATGCATGGGTTATCATCATCAGACAGCAAATATAGTCAATCCATGCTTAGATTATATATATCAAATGCACCACATATATAAATTTTGAAACTCACTGCACTTATTTCATCTGCTATATCCAATATTACACCAAAATGCAAAGAATGCGATGATGAAAAATTTGATTAGATGACAAATGAATTTCAAATTTGTCTAGAGACTGTGACATTATGTGAATGAATTTTATATAAAGTTTAATTTCACCCATGCAAAAGAATATTCCAACTTGCGCAGTAAAAAAGATAAGTTAATTCAATATCAAATATCTAAAATGTCAAAATCAAATATCTATTTGTATGGCAGTTAATACTAAAATCACTTATATGAATTTTTCAGCAATTCAACACTCATTCTAACTCTCTATAGATTTTATCTACCATTGATATTAAATTCGAAACACATTTCCTGGTTCATTTGAAATTTTCAAATGTTTTTAATTTTTTTCAAGTCACTGATTTTTTCGTGCATTGTATCTTGTTATTGAAGAAAATTTCGCTTGTCATATTTGTTCCTAAAATTCAAACAAGAGCAGAGGAAAATATTAGCAATAATGAATAAAGTATATTAAAAGTACACCATCTTTTATTATTAAAATAGATAAATAAATAACAGCCAGATATTGACAAAAATAATCCAAACCGAAAAATAGAATCAATTAAGGCAGAGGCAGTAAATAAACTAATTCTGATTATATATATATAAGGTTCTACATGAAGTATATTTATAATAAGTATACAGTAAAATGCTTTAGAGAAAGTAACTGCATTTATGCTTTGTTGATATGGATGAAGATAAATTTGAAACCTTTCAAAATTGAAAAAGTATGAATTTTAAAATTTGGCAACTCTTAAAAAGTAATGAAATAGATGAATCAAAAATATGAACACTTGCTTCTGACAAAAACAGGTCTTTTGCAAACTAATATCATAATACTGAGACATAAATAGAAATTTTGCGGCAAAATCTCACAATTTATGACTATAATACTGCATTTAAATATGCTTAAGCTTCATGGTAAATTGAAGTCTATGTTATTGTGGCAAAGCGAAGACTTTATCAATGAAAAATTTAAATGACGCTAAAATTTTTATAACAACTCCCCTTAATCAAATCAATACAATTTAAGTTCGTTTATATATAAAAGTTTGCAAAATGACGGAAAAGATCTGCTTTTAAATGACTCAATTTAATTTTCGGAGGGGGGGATTTTCATTCATTTACACCAATAGATAACATAACCAACATTTTCCTACTTTAGAAAATTGTAACAACTGATATTTTAATTTTATTTTTTAACACACAATGAATGTAGATTAAACTTAATAAATTCATTCATTGAAAACTTGCAATATATATATATATATATATATGCACAAAATTATCAAACATACTATTACATTAAAGTAAGGCATCTTTTTTTTCGTCCATTTTAAAACTTAGGAATGCCAAAATTTCCAACTGAAAACGAATACTTATGTGACCAAAATCACAGGCAATTTTTTGCATTTTCTATTAGATTGGAAGTTTGTGAATCTGCTAGTTCCAAAATTCCCTTTTTTTTCATTCCATTATTAAGTTTTTATAAATGAAGATGCTTAGAAAAATAAAACTAAAATTTCGATGTTAATCTATTATGGCTCGGTATATTTGTGCCTTGGCTAGGGATTGAGAAACATCATGCTAAGTAGAATATGCAACACTTATATTATAGATATTTCATTAGAAAAGATTATTTTTATTAATAATAATGTTTTATGCCCAAGGAACATTCTTTCTGGTTCTGAATTAAAATATACCATATCCTATATATGTACGGTTACTATTTAGGTGGAAAAAATACGAAACAAATATTATCAATACATATAATAACAAAATTATGAATAACTTGAATGGCACTGGTCAAAACCAGTCAGGTGAAAAATATTTGTTAGATGATTTTTTAGAAGAATTTTAAGAATTTTACTCGAACCGAAATCTCTAATTAAAAAAAAATTATTAAAATGTCTTTGCCATTAATTCTATATTTCAAGTACGGAAAAATTTTTAAGAAACACAACTGATGAAATATTGCATTATATATATATATATATATATATTTAGAAATACAAGATGCTTCATGAAAAGATTCCATCATAAGTCATGAAACCGAATAACAAAACTAACACCAGAATAAAAACTTATACATCAGTATCATAAAAACAAATTAAAAGGTAAATGAGTTCAACAACATACAGAGTGAAAACAAAATTTTCATAACTTGGCAATAATTGAACTTCGTTGATTATAAATATCTCTTAAGAGCCCAACGACTTTATAGGCAATATATGAGTTGATCGAAAATGTATCGGAAAAGGTGATTTTAAGGATGAAGAAATAACTGTACTTTTTATGTTTTTTGTTACGGACAGATTTCAATTTATGTAAGTGGTAAATAATTATATAAAATTTTGAATTCACGATTGGAAATGTCAATTTCGAAAATCATAATTCAATTAAAAGTAGCGGAAAAAATAAACCGAGCAACTCTATGGAATAATAATACCCTAATCCCATTTTTTATAGCAACATACGTCGTTTTCCTCAAATTAAATCTCAAATTCACATTTTACTTTGCATAGTACACTATTTTGTTTTACGGTTTTCAATGTATTTTGTGTTTTATGTTATATATTAATAGATGGTGTATAGACTATTTCTTGATAATCATTGAGATAAAATGTACAACCATGAACATAAAATTATATAAAAATATATAACTCACACGTATAAAAACATAATATTTTATTAATATCATGCATCAGATTTTTTAATTACTTTTCTTGAAATTTAATTTATTCTATGCTTAAAGTGATGAATTAAAACTATTTAAATGTAGCATAAAATTTAAAAAAATTCACTAGCTAGCATTGATTCAAATTTGATTATAAAAGAAGAGAGTAATTAACTGATAATATAATATAAAATTCTACGTAATTTATTTCTGATGAAAGAAAAACAATAAAAATTAAAGGTATATAACAGATGAAAATTTGAAGCTTATTAAATCTACAAGTTATTCCTTGAGGTGTTTAGAATAAATTTTAGAAATTTTAAAATGTTATTTAACTTTATAGCTTTTACAACATATTCTACCGTAAATTAGTTACAGTTTAGCGTAAATAAAGGACATTAAAATCGTTGATATTGCTCACTGCCCCCAGACACAAAATTATCAACATCAGAAGCAGGAATATTTATGCTTCCTCCATCTGGAGTGGATTGCACACTATCTTCATTAGTGCCATAAGATCGATCTTGAATACTTGTTGTAAAGATGTCACCCTTAGAATCTGATCGCTTCAAAACCAATGGTAAATAAGGCTGCAAGAGTTGAAAAAAAATAACAATTGACAAAAATAACATAAAAAATAAAATTAAATATCTGCACATTTATAAGTTTTGAACTTAAAATGAAGCTTAATTGTAATTAGAAATCTGTGTTTCAATTTCGACAAAAACGTTGAAAACATCATATTGAATATATGCTTTATTCAATCACCAATAAGCAAATCATAATCAGCATTTATTTAATATTTGAAGAATTATGGAAAATGTTGCAAACAACTCAATAGTTTTATGTTGTGGGTCGCGGTAGCCTGGTTGGCAGAGCGTAAATCTCATAACCGAAAGGTAACGAGTTCTGTCCTCGTTTCAGCCAAAGACCGCCGTGTTGGCTAATGGCAGTTGGGGCACGTTAAATATGTCATGACTGCAAAGTCCTCCAAGTTCCCAAAACAAATTATACCACTGGGGCTAATGAATTAGGGATGAGTCGTTCTCTGATTTGGATCTAAATTCTGACTTGTGGATGGATGAATGAGTGTATGAATGAAACATGAGTGTATGAATGAACACCCCCTAAATAGGTTTGTGTCATGTGTGTTCGAGCAAAATCGTACTTTCACCTTAACGGTGCTCGTTAACAACGAAAGGCGTACACTTCTGCCTTAATTCGAAAGAGCTCCGCTCATTCGGGTTTGGTATGACCAAGTAGCATTAGACCCACCACCAGTTTTATGCTGACTCTTTTAAATAAATGTCATTATTAAAACCTCTTACTTTTTACAAATAATCATTAATTTTGCCTTCAAATTGATATTTTGTTTTAATAACACCTTTTACCTTTTGTAGTACTAGCAGATGTTATTTTTTTTTTTTTTTTACTATTTCCATGTAACAGTAAAATTTTGAATTTTTATTTAACATATTACAAACTTTTGTTATCCCAGAATCAATAATTTTAACTAAAACATTTTTTCAGGAACCTACATACATAAAGAATAACATATATGAGGACATAGGGCATGCATCCCATATTGCTTGAAGGCTATAGAAATCAAATCTTTGGCTGTCAAAAAAAAAAAAACTTAACGCTAAATAACAACAAAATTTAAGTTGATATGCGATTGAAATAATGTTTTTACATAAAGATAATTTATAACACAGTAGAAGTTTAATTCTGAGATCTTTGAAATGAGTGTCAAAGAATATATGAGCTCCTTTTTAACACATTGACAGCCGGCGACCTAAGAGACATTTAAAGTCTGAGCGCCGGCAACGTATCGGACACTTAAATCCCAAACACCGGCCTTATTCGCTCGTTTCTGATCACTGAATAGTCAAAAAAAATATTAAAATATTATATACCTTCGTACCATAGAGCATTTTATTTGCATATTCATCAGAAAAACAGAAACAAAATCGAAATTTTTAATTTATAATTATAGAAAAAAATATATTTTCTACAGCAGCAGGCTCAGAAATCCGCGTTTTCGCGGGGCCGGCGCTCAAGAAGCAGGCTCAGAAATCCGCATTTTTGAGGGGGCCGGTGCTCAAGTGAGACACAGAAACCCGCGTTTTCGCGGGCCCGGCTGTCAATGTGTTAAATGAATGGCAATTCCTAATTACGCATTAAAGAAAATTTTATGCATTTATTAATTTACTATTCAACTACATTTCAAAGCATACACAGAAACAAAAATTAACACATCTGATAAAATATATATTAAATTGCTGAAAGGAGGAAAATCAAACTTTTGAAAACCAAAATTATTTAAATGAAATACATTTCTAAAAAGATATCATATTAAACTAAATTTCTTTTGTCATAATGGAATGAAAACAAACCTGTTGCGATATATCATGAGTCGATCTTGAAATCTCCGAAATTTGAGCGCTATCTCTTCGAGAAAATGCCTTAAATAGAAAAATTCGCACAATCAAAAGGAATGTAATTATAATCAAAATATATATTACTATAAATTCATTGTTTTCTTTCACATGAAATATAATTCCTCGTAATATTTCATATGATGCTAAATCATTTAAAGAACTCAAATTCTGATATGGGTATTTCCACTAAATTTTATATTTCCTGAAAAAGTAATGTATAACTTTGTTTTTCTAAAGAGGACATGAAAATAGTAAAAGTTAATTGAAGGAAACTCAAATCAAAGACTTTTTTGTGACAGATAACAGATATTCCGATCATGTACTTGATTACACGAACCTTAAGTATTACATAATTTTTACTTCAGTATAAAAGTTTGCTCTAAAGCAAAAAATGATCCACATAGATTTTTTATTTACATTTATAGCTATTAAGAGTTCTACTCAGACAATTAACATAGATTTGATAATTAGATTTATTTCAACATTCAAAATAAGGTACAAATTATTTTAATACATTTGACTATTGATTTAATTAAAAAGCACATAATACAACAAAATTGAAAATGTATTTCAAGCATCATCTGTTGGTTTTCCTTTTTAACGGCAATAAAAAGTGACTTATGAACTTAAGAAAAATAACGAAATAGTGCGCTCACTTTGTAGGAAATCGGACTAAGGATTAGAAACCACTGGAAAGAAACTTGACCAATAAATATCATTACAGTTACCAGGCAAATCGCCAAAGAAACTATGGACATCTCCATCCAGCCTAAAACATATTTCAGAATAATATGGCATATATTATAATATAATAGACAAGAAATATAAGGACGGACATAGATACCAGACAGCAAATAATAAACAATCTATAATTTCACAATGCCACTCTAAAAAACAATAATTAAGAAAAAACAATAATACCCCAAAAATTATGCATAACGTTTTCAATTCTTAAGAATTAAGTTTTAAAACTATAATATCTTAGTCAACAAAAGAAAACAATAGGAACTTACACTATCTACCAGTAGACTTGTTCAAAGTATTCTGAAAAATAATTGGATTTCTGATTCACTTATATCATGTTCAGAAAACTGTAAGTCTGCATACTGAAAAGATGAGTAGGTTTTCTATGTCTCAGTTCCTGATACTCTAAATTCAAAACTACTATCTGTTCTCAATTTTTCCAGAACTAATCATGAGTAAATTTTTAATTTAAAAGTTGGCAAACCATTATTAAACAAACCACTTTGCCATACCAGTAAATTTATACTTATAACTTATAAAAGATAACATTTCAATAAATCATAACAATTTTAAATTTTTTCCCCAATAAATGAATCTCTATGATTTGACAAATTCTCATAGCTATCAGTTACAATTATCGATACATTCTTATATAATATTTTAGATTTACAAATAAAAGTATAGACGTTTTTCAAAGATAATAAAACAATCTCATTTTTAAAAAAAATCATCGGACAAAACTAAAAAGAATGAATTATTCTCTTTAAAACATAAAAATAAAGAGAATTATAAAAACATAAAATATTCATATAGATATTTATCATCTAAGCAAATTTTTTAATAAAATTCAATGAAAATTGAATACATACCATTTCTTAAGTAAAGGAAAAAGAAAACACACATCTGCATGAGGATTATTGATATAACGACGAAATTTATAGCAGTGGCATGTATATTTCGACTAATTTTGGATGGACCATAAACATAATAGATATTGTAACGATCGATGTAATGTTTCAGACACATGTATAAAAGACCTGAAAACAGGAATTTTATGTTAAAACATATATTAATGATTATACAATACAAAAGTAGCCGATTCCGAATAATTATAATAAATAAGTTGAAGGCACTGAAAAAAATATATATGAACTGTTTTTTCCCTTGTTTTTGAATAAGAGAAATTGTATTCACATATTTCTATAAAACTTTTCTAGTACTGAATAAGTATATAATTTTGTAAAATTTAATATATCATTCTTTACGTACCAAATGGAGCAATTACGGGGCACAGCACACTGTATATAATAACAACAGAAAATATTAGTAGAAAATATGCATACTGCACTCCAAACTCGAATTCCCACATGATTGCCTAAAGAGGAAAATCTCACTTTTGAAACAGATAAATAAAAAGAAAAAAAATTTCACAATAACAGCACAAAAAATCCTATTTTCTTCAATAATTGAAGAAATTGTTTTAAAAAAAGTCTTCAGAGTGACAAAAGGAAATTAGATGTTTCCTAACATTGTAAATGAAACTTTTGTTAAACTAGTCATCTGTCTTGACCAGGTTATTTGCCAAATTTATTGACTTTTTAAGCAGTAAGACAATGCATATGGAATACAATTATATAAAAAAACCTCAGCGTATAATTTGATATGACTGAAAGATGTGAATTTAATTGAATCATTCTATTTTAAATTACTGAAGTGCAAATTTTAAAAAATGGATACACTAAGAAGTAAAAGCGGAATGAAAATTCTAAATCTGAGGTAATAACCAACGAAAGGATTTTTTTAAATCCTAATTTTAATACAAGCAAAAGCATGGGACTGAATGTTTTGACAGATGAGTTTTAATTTCATCACAACATTATAAAAGGTTGAAACAAAAGAAAAATTAAGGAAAAAAATCTGTATAGAATTTAAATTTATATTATTAAAAAGGCAATTCCTTGAATTTTAAGATAAAGCAAAAACAATCATTGTGAGAATATAGTTTTAGAAAATATGAACATTAGTTTCCATAGGTCAGTCATTGTGCTTATTTACTTATTGATTATTAAATCTATTTTCTTGTTCGATTAAACTTTGATATTTGGCTCTGACATAGTAATTTCATTTATATATTTTTTTCGCGGACAGAATGAAATTTTTAGCCCACAACTAAGAATTGGTAAAAATATTTTGCAGCTCTATTAATTAGTTAAGGAAAGTGTTAAATTAGTACAGCAGTAAAAGTGATTATATAAAGTGGTTTTTTTAATAAAATGTAAAGTAATTTTTTTTCTCTACATTTCATTCGACAATAAGTAATAAGAAGGATTTCTGTGCCATATACGTTATTATATATGAAATAAGTTTCATTTTGCTCGGTTCCAATAAATTGTACACGGTGAATGGTTAAAAAGGAACTTCATTATGCACATGCAAGATATTACTGCCTAATTTGGCATTACATATCAGGGTATTCTGTTATCTAACAAAAGATTTTTCCTGCGTTTTTCAATTCTTTGGAGATGCATTTTTTAATTGCCTTCACATCCAATTTTTAAAAAAAAAAAAGATTACACCAATGAATTTCTGTATTTTTAGTCAGACTTTTTAAGAATGTCTCATACAGTGAACAACTTACAAAGCAAATACTTGCAACAAATTATGCAATATAAATATCCAGCATAGCTGAGGGATCTTTTTTCATGTTTCTTTTTTTATTAATCACAATACATAATCTTACATGCAATAATCTTCAATAAATTATCAAAACACATTTAAAGAGAACATTCAATCATTGTTTATTTTACTTAATCATTATGTTTTTGTGAATTATTCTGTACATTTCCATAAAGGAAATCTTACTGTACTTTTCCATGTGATTGTCGAAAACATTAAATATAGTTTAGTTAAATGCACTTCAGGTCAAAATGATAACTAATTTGGTAGTAGTGAGTCTAGCAAAAAACAACAACAGAAAAAGCAATTTGATGTTTTAAATGCTGTTGTCAATATACACAAAACTTTGAACATTTTGGAGTTACACAAAATTCTACATGATGCAATATTCCATTCAATATTTGAAAAGTTAGTGTTTAAAGAAAAAATAAATTATTATCATTGATGCATACTTATCAACCTGATTTAGTAAAAATTGGAAGGAAGGACGATAACAGTACTCAAAAAGGGTGGAATAAAATTTAATCAGTAAGTTTTAAATAATTATAATGTTCAAAAAAGAATGCAAAACTTTGAAATAAATAAAGAATTTACCACAAAATGTTCGCTCAAAAATACTAATGTATACAAAAAAAAAGAGATTATAATAAAATTGTTAATAATTAAACGTTTCCATGTTAATAAAAGTAAAATTGTCTACCTTTCGTAATCCAGCCTGTTCTGCTCTTGATCTTGAAAAACATATGTAAAATGCATACATGAACAGTTCTGGAAAACGTATAAGATCCAAGGCTGTACCAATAAAACTAGCAGTAATAACATAGTTCACAAAAAAAGCACCATTTCCTGAGAGAAATACGCACCTAGGAGGAACATTGCATTTAATCAAATTAATGTAAAACATGAAGTTCAAATTATCATGAAGAAAACGCATTCCCAAATGAAAAAAATGCTGAAATTTCACTTACTGCCATCGATATGTTTCACCTCTTCTTATACTCCATTCTAACAGAGCTTTAACGCTAAAATTCAAACAAATTAAATAGTTCATTTTAAAACATATGTAAATACATATTATGTAAGCATTATAATTTTTTGAAACAGAAGGCAAGCTCTAAGACAGTGAAGACACTTTACATTCTTAAATTCGGTTAAATCTATCCCGGGAAGGGATAATTTATTTACAAGGCACGGACAAAGCACGTCCGCTCACAGCAACTGATTAGGCAAGAAGAGCGTAAAAAGAGGGACAAATAAATTGTCCTACATAACATCAAATATTGATAGGGAAAATACTTTTTCACGTTGCTTATATACTATTATGATTCTAATAGAGATTTCTCCCCTGTCAATCACAAGCAAGGGAAACACAGGGATCTTTTAAAAAGTATTTGTTTAGATCAGCAATTTTTATCCTTTCACTCGTAATGTGGGAACCACTGACTAAAGCATTTTACAAAGCTTCTCTTGAATTAATTCAATAGGAAAAGTGGAATGGGATCAGGAAATAAGATACTATTTTGGAACTATGGGCTAAATTAAGACAAAACTTTGGAAATTAATTAGAATTGAAATTCGAGTTTAAAATATCATTACATATATATATATCCCAATGAAAGAAAACAATTCATTGGAAGTAAAATTCAAAAAGAGACATTTGAAAAATGCTTCACATTTTAATATATTTTAACAAAAACATGTTTGGATTGCCTTTCATAAAATCAATATGAAATAAAACAATTCTTCAAATCAAAATTTATATTATATTTGTGTTCAACATAATATTAAAAAATTAACGAGAAAATTATTTACATCATTCCATTCAAACTGTAAGAGGTCTAAAAACAATGTTTTAAGTTCTATGTGGTTACAATTTAAAAATATATTTATTTATTTTCGCCTGTGTTAAATAGAAGAATAATTCGATAAACTATTTTCTTCCCTTCAATGAGAAGATGTCAAGCTAATATTTAGTTCATTTTTTTCAGATATTTCTAAGCATCCTAACAGAAATAGTGACTTTTTAAAAATGTAGATTTGAATATATGATTAAATATACTTTGTAAAATTAATCAACAAAAATATTAAGGTAAAAAGTTTATCCACTTATTCATTGTACTTGCACCATCTACCAATGGTTCAGTTTTAAGGTTACTAAAAAAAATTCCTTTTTTTGCTTGTAATATGCTGACAAATAAAGTAATCTACTGATTTAGTAATTAATTTTAAATATATAGAAACGAAAGCAAATAATAATAGTAATAGTAATCTACCCATAAAAAAGCTTCATAGGGGAAATATAAAAGGGAGGAATACAGGTAACAAAAGTCTCTATTAAAATACAACATTTATCATTCATACAGCTGTTTAATAATAAATATTACAGCTGTTTTCTAATAATTAGTGCAAATGCTTTTTTTTTTTCATGAAAGCTGTTACTTTCAATAGTATTTTTATACTATTGATGTTACCTATACGAAATAATCACAGTTTATAATTCAAACACTAAATGCTGAAGAAACAAAACAAGGCACTTAATCTAACCTGGTTAATTGCAGAAGAGGAAGGATAACAACCATAAACAGAAGAAATATAAATGTACGTAACATTTTCGAGTGATTTCGTGATGATCTGAAATAAATAATAAAAGATTATTTATTCTAATATAACTTCATTTTCACAAATGCAAGTAAGAATCTAAGTAACATACCGAGTCCAATGTGGCATAAATCTGTCAGAATAGGACACAATCACTGGTAATAAGGATGAGAACAGGAGCAACATCAATGTTGAGAAAAAGTCCTTCACTACAGGAGTCTAAGTATACATATATAAAAAAAAGCATATAATAATCCCATTCCAATAGTTACAAAAGATAATAAATAAACGAAATCAAACAATTTTAAAAACATAAGTGTTTTAAGCATAAGATGCACCAAAATGGAAAACTTTGCATTAAAAGTAAATAATACATTTAAAAATATGTGTCTATTCTGAGACTCTATGACCACCCTCCCCCAAAACACACACACCATCCTAGAACCAAAGAATTTTGCTGAAAAAAAGTCTTAATGAAAAGCATAATAATAATTTAATAAATGTGTTCATTTTGACTCTTTATTTTCAATAAATTTACTTTTGAAAAATAAGCGAATGATAGCATATGGTATTTTATTACTATTGGAAATCAAATAAAATTTTTATATAAATAGGATAACCCCAAAAAGTGGAACAAGCCTTTAAATTTGTTGCCAGAAATAGGTAGCCTTAATCTTTGAACTTAGACACATAATTCTATTTACAAAGTTTCATTAAGTAAGATAGGAAATGGCATGGAAACATTATAGCTTCTGTAAAGGATGATAGTAAAAAAAATTTTTTTTAATTAATTTTTATACATCCTGCGCAGTGTAAAATACTCAAATAGTAAAATATTCCTCTTGCATTCATCTATGTAAACACAATTCCGTATTTCTACCTAAAAAATTACCAGAGACATGCTTATTTTTAAATTTACAAATACTAATCACAAATTTAGATGGAAGCGTTTAGTTCAGAAATACAAATTTATTCCAAGAAGAAAAACTGAAATCATAAGTAAATATCAGTTAAATAGTACAATACCCAATCATTATCACTTACAAGAAATTTATCAATCACACATAATGCTCACTTTTATGGGTCGCCAGTCGCAGCATCAACGTAATAAAGAAGGGAAGAGAAATTGGACATTTAAGATATCACAGACAAGTATGGGAATGACAAGCAAAGAAAAATTCTATGCTTATATTTTTATTTTTTAAAAGAATGAAATATTTCAATAAAAAGGAAAGTTTGGATATAATAACACGACGCATTAACTTATTTTTCACCCTATCCTCAACAGTTAGTTCAGAAAACAACATTAAAAAATAACAATAGTGTGCTAACTGTTTCAACTTGATAATTGGCATTCATACGGCATACAGTACACTACCACCGTATAGAATTTTACATTTGGGCTCTATAATAGGTACAATCAAATTCTTCTTTTCTGAGAAATGCATTTTAGGATAGCCTAATGGTGTTTAATCGGGATAGTAGAAACAAAACAGACAGTAGAACAAGAATGAAATTTATCGTTTTATAAGTTACAGGTTCGAAAAAACAAAACCATTCTTCGGACAAAAGGTTTTCATCAACAGTGGGAATTTTCAATAAATACATTATATGTTCCTATTTTTTAAAAAAATTTGGTTTGTAGCATTTTATACAACAGTATGTTGAATGATGATCCATATATTCAGTTAGTTTCGAGTGGAAATATGCTTGAATTAAGGACACTGATTATTGGCTAAGTCAGTACAGGGTTTGCAGATCTTTGTCGACTAATTCAAAATGGCTGAATTTAAGTCACAAGAAATAAATGAGACCATCTGTGAAAATATTGTTAAAAGCTCTTTCTGGATTTTTCGCCAACTTTGTAAAGACGTTAAAAGTGTTCAGTCAGAACAAAGTAAACAAAAGTAGATAGCTGATGATTTGCAAGGCCATTCGAATCCAGATTCAACCTCGACTTTTTGGCGCCGGGCACGCCGCTTTGTCCTAACAAGAATAATGGGAAATTTATTATTCCTAAATGAGCATTTCCCACCTTTTTATAGATATTACTGCAATCTTTGCCTAATAAAGGCGTTCAATCGATGCTCAGCTTATATAGTTAGATGCTTTTTTTACAGTATAGAAACAAGCCAGTAGACTTTTAGTAAGTGCAACAATATAAATGTTCAGAACACGTGTTTTATTTCTTAATCACGGTGGAGGCCCCTCTCAGTCGCGAGGCCCGGGTGTAGGGTACCCACCGCACCCCCCCCCCCATGGCCGGCCCTGTATGTCAGAAAAGTATCAGTCTTGGTAATTTTTAATGTAATAAATAGTTAACTTCGTGTTGCAAAGGAAAGTTATTATATTTGAATAGTTTCCTAGATAGCATTTTTACTAAGTTCCATGTCTTATTGCAGAAATAAATTCAATAACTTTTCAAAGACTTCACGGGCATTTAAAAAATTAATTCAAGGATCATAAAACTATGTATTTCAAACATAAAAATACAAATGACATATTTAAATAAAATATTTTCTTTATTAAAATTCAAATATGCCATAATTTTTATACCTATTATCTCAATATGCTTAAGTGAAGAGTACTAAGGGAACCTTAGGGCGCATTTTGCACTTAAAGTTGATTTTGAGATTATTACATTTATCGTAAATCTCCGCTCGGCTACCAATAAGATGTTAATTTTACACAAACAATTACTCCTAGAACATTTTAGCGGAAACAAATTATTAAAAAAATGGCAAAAGAATTTCTGTTCTTATTTATGAACAGTGCTTAGTAGAATTAATGATAAACGCAAGAGGCCGGTACAAATCAACCAACTTTATATAGATTTAAACAAATAAATTGAACAAAATATGCCATAAAAAATATTTTAAATTCATACGTTGCTCTATTACAGTCTTAATTCCTAAAATATTGCAGAACAAAAAATGAATATCCAATTTCTGTCTTTCTGATTTTAAATCATTCAGCTGTAATGTGCTGCTTTTCCTTTATTCTTTTAACTCTGCATTCGAGAGGTGACTCATGGTCACTATCCAAGACGGTGTATCCTTTTGACCTTTTATTTATTTATATTTCAATTTTGATTGTTAAAAATGCATACAGAATGGTAAAAGGATGTAAATTAACTTTTCGGGGAAATTTGAAGAGATTATATATATTTATTTTTCGGAACAATAAAAAACCCTTGTATTAGATGAATAATTTTACAATGAATTACTCTTTTGAGTGCAAAGGGTTAATTATTTTATATTTTAATATTTTCTGGTCTATCCTTTCGATATACTCAGAGTGGATATTTTTAACATATAATCAATATATATTTTTGCCTATATCTTTTGTGATTTAGAAATTCTCTACTAAATTGATTTTGTTAATTCTTCAAAAACCATAGGATAACATAACCAGAATCTAAACTTAGTCGCTACCATGACTCACAATCGATATTTAGATCGTCTATTTAATTCCAAAAAACAGAAATCCTTTGCCCTGAATATAGTAGATCCTGAATATAGTAGTATGTACGTATCCCTGAATATAGAAGAGAAAGGATAATTTAATTAAATAAATGATTCAACATAATAAGGTTATAGATGTTAACCAAAGTCAAGTCATGTGGCAGTTAACATGTTAATTACCTCTCATACTTTCTGATACACTTTTATCCTTCTAAATGCTTGGATATGAACTTACCAATTTGATTATTAAATAATTCAGTATCTCCCGATTCTATTGAATTACAAAGAATATAATTTTAAAAGTTGCAGAATTCTATTAAAATATAATCACATTCCTTTATTTGTAGTTTTTTCTCTTGCATTCAAAGGAACTAAAAAGTGGCTTGCATTTCGTAACAGCAAGAATGGACTTGATCGGCTATTCTCCTTGGAATTCTTTGTGGTATGATCATACAGCAAATCAAATTAACGAACTTTCTTCCACACCCAAGAGTTTTGGTGAAGGATATGAGGTAAAGGAACGGGGAGTTCACTTGAGGCGGTGAAGTCAACGATAGAAAAGTGGTTTACAGCTGAAAAGATGGTTTATTTAGAGCTTCTTTGCTGTAAATAATTAGGTGTACCCAGCTAATATTAATTTATCAAAAGAATGTAAATAGAAGATCTACATAAATCTCGTTCAATCACTGACTAGTATAGAATCAGGTATCAACATCACCAAGATGTTACGACTTATACAAAATAGTGCTCGACGGGGCGATGACTCGTCATGCTAGAAATGGCTCGTAGGACACAGCGTTTGGTCTGAAAGATATAACAAAATTGTATTCTCAAGATTTAGCATCACTAACACATTAGTATTTGTACATTTTTAATTATAAGGATAATTTATTTTCTTTCCATTTAAAAAAAATATATTTCAAGCTGCTGCTGCATGATTGTTGATATGTATTATGATCAAATATTGATCAAATTTTCAGATGCACACACAAATCATTCCAAAATGTGGTGTGTGTATTTTTTAAATCTAGAAGATTAATAGAACTAACAAATATGTCAAAATCTCCAAGGTGTCCATTTTAGCTGCACGAAACCATCATATTCCCCCCCCCCCGCTGTACTGAAAATTATTCTCTAAGTATGTGCTGAAGAGCTTGCCGGTTCCACATAAAAGTAAACACATGGAATCAGCATTGACATTTCTACAAAAGAACCACGACAAGATGATGAGTTTATAGATATAATTATCAAAATTGATTAAAGTATTGCGGAAATTGTGGCGAACCATTTTGAGCAAGTAGAAAAGGTTGTTTATAAATATATTCTTGCTGATCCAAAGTAAAATTATTTAACGACATATCGCACAATATTTTTGCAAGTGTTCCAAAGGTGAGGTTTCACAAAAAATCAAAAACACCTGTTTTAAAAATCAAAAAACACCTGTCTAGTTTATATTTTTTTAATATAACAAAGAGGAGTAGCAGGTTATCACACACAATCTTTAATCCCTGGTATCACTTACCCTGAAAAGGAAATATAAAATTCACTCCATGATGCATTTGAATGAAGTATGATAAACTAATGAATAAGCTGAAAAATAATTCAATGGCAGTAGTATCTGTTTAAACAAACGTTTCCAGAAAACTATATTTTCATTCAGATTACAGGAAAATTGGATTCTAGATAAATCCCATAAAAGTTTTACCACTAAATTTACAAGTGATGCATTATTTTTTAAACGAATAAAAATAATCGCCTGAAGATAAAAATAACATATTAATGTCATCTCATATGAAAAATAGACAAAAAACAAATATGTACGCATATTTTTTTATAGAGAAGGAATCTGCTTGTTCGTTCTATGATTATCTTGCTAATTAGATTATCATCTATGAAATTTACCAATTAGGAGTATCTCAGAAATATTATTTAATGAAAGAATTGCCAACTTTGATTGTTACAACACAGCATTTTAATGCCATACGTACTAATCACTAAAGGAAGAATTTTAGCTAAATTGATATCTCTATGTGAATCAACTAACTGGTAAGAACTGGTAATATGAAAAAATAAATGGAAATATTACAAAATTTAAAAATGTATTTAAGCTGGATATCTACAAAAACTAAACATAGGCAATTAAAACAAACAGATGTATACACAACATGAAAAAAGGACAGTCATAATTCGTAAATTGGATTTGTATTTTTATCCCATCGATTCTAAATTTCGTTCTTATTTTGTTTGTCTCTTAATTTTTCTTTCAAATGAGTACATTTTATCTACAGCTAATAGAAATTAAAAATACAGTATTTAACGATTTTATACACAAAAAAGTAGAAGGACATACTTTAAAATAACTTTTTGGGAAGATACTGTAAACCTTAAAAGTAAGCTTTTTAAAATTCTTTTTTACCGTTGTTGCTAACAAAAGCATGTGTTTTTAAAATGAAAACCGTCGTTTTCATCTTTTTAAACATGTTTATAAATCTGTAAGAGAATTTCTAAAAGACCTGATTGAAACTTGCAAAATTGATGGCAAAGGTATAACAGATTTCAAGCCAGCTACATATCAGTCCAAATACAGCTTCAAACTTCATAGAAAATCTTAGTAATCAAGGGATCAACAACAAAAAAAAATCGGCAGATCTAAAAATCTAATGCAATGCGACCAAAGAAAAAAATCACTCAAGAATAAGCAACATAAAAGCGGATGGAAGTGTTATCAAAGCTCAAAATAATGCAGGTATCACGTCTAAAAAAGATACACACAACTCTGTCTACAACTACATAAAAAGTTAGAAAAATTTTGTATCCGGAAAAAGAAAGCACCAGCTTAAACGGATTGAAAGGCACATGCAGTTCACTACTAATACTATTAAAAATTATCTCGCTAATAAAGAAAAGATTTATTCTAACCAACAGATGGGTGGAGGGAGTTTAATTGTTTGGCTGATAGTCGAAATGGAGGAAGAACTAACCTTGTATTCCAAAGTGACAAGCAGAAACACAGATACAATATCCAAGTCTCATCATAGTGAAAATCTTTTGCCGTATGGCGTTGAGCTAGGCGGAAATGAATGGATTTTCTCAACCTAAGGGAATATCAATTCACGCAACTATTGGGATTAAAAAAATGATCTGCAACAAATAATGTTCGAGTTTTCCCCCAGGCGCGCTAAAATACTAGACCCCAAAATTAGGACATATTGAAAAGGATTGTTTATCACGATTATGGGGAAGGCAAGCAGTTTGAATCTATAGTTGAGCGTTAAAGAGCGTTGAATGATGTAAGGGAGAATTTTTGCCACACAGAAATTCAAACATAATATGATTTGATGCCAAACCGTATATTTGAAGTAATAAAAGTCAATGATGAAAGAATTCCCTGCTAATAAGACCTTTATTATCACTATCTAGAAGTTCACCATCTACTTTTTCAAATAGTATGAAATAGTCAAAACTTATTTTTTAAGATCGTAAATGACTTTTTTTAAGTTTCAGATACAGTTATCTGTTTATAAATAGACCTTTAAAGTTTCTTTAATAAATTGTTCAAAAAAAATCAATGTGCTTCATTTATTTAAAAAAATCTTATGTCCTATTTTATTCATGCAGAGTAGTAGATAAGATAAGAAATAATTAGAAAAGTAGCACAAACCTCTCTAACAAATTTTTTCACTGATGAAGTATAAAGAACATCTAAATAACTGAGCACTATAGTCGGTGTTGTGAGAAAGATGAACAAAATACATAATGCTAAGTTTGTTGTTATAGCTCGACTATACCAAAGACTCTTGCTGACACTGAGATTTTCCCTGAAACCAGAATAAGGAAAGAAAAATATCATCATTTTATTAAAACATAACTTAGTTTTGAGAAGCAACTGAAACTTGAATAACTGCTCATTAATGCAGAAAAAAAGAATGTTAAAAAATAAATACCAAAATAGATCTTCTGGTGGTGGTGCAAAATCTACATTCCAGTTGTATGGGTTTAACTGGCGAGAGTAACTAGAAGAAGGCGGGTTAGAAGAGCATTGACATCGTGTCTGGTGATCTTTATAAATTCTGCAAAAAGATCGAATGTCACAGTGAAATAAATAATGAGTAATTTGTCTTCGCATGGACATTAAAATATGCTTTTTAATTAGTAAATGGAATACGATTAATATATAAAGATCAATTTTAAACGATTCTTTGTAAATCTTTTTTATAATGACATTATATCAAATAATTGCTATATAACATTTCAAAATCAATAGACTACTGAATTACATAATTTTCAAGAAGTATTTAAAAATTTCATATATGCAAACAATATATGTAATACCTAAGAAATATTTTCTACCTCCTTCCCTAGGAAATATTTCCATATTTTATTTTTCCCAAGGAAATATTTCCCAATTTTATTTTTTCCTAGGAAATATTTCCAACCTCCTTTTACCTCCAAGGAAATATTTTCTAATAGACATTCAACAATCAAAATCTACTACTTTACATATATACATACTTCCCCGTATACAGAATGTAGAAAGAAAAGAACAAGGATAAAAAAATAGACCTCAATATTTTGATGAATCTCCACGGCGTTTCCCAGCTTGATTCAGAAAAACGGATGGCTGTGAATGCGATAATTCCGAAATGAAATTAGATAAATAGAAATTGGTATGAGTTCTGTACACGAAAATCGTAGATCAGTACCAAATTCTGGATGATATCCATCTTACGAAAATTTATATGCTTAAAAAAATATGTACATAAAAGACATGAATAAAATTATTATGGTGCAAATATCTTATAAATAATTGCGCCATAATAAATTCTTATAAATAGACTATATTTTAACTTCATATTTACAAAATATTTATAAGAAAATTTTGATTGCCGATGAATTAGAATCAAAAAACTTTCATATTAACCAAGTTAAAAGTAATAATAATGACTTCACACAAGTTTTGAAAGATAAGTTTAGTACATGTTGCAGAATTATTTTTTCAGCTTCAAATCCCTTTATGTATTAAAGCGGAAAGGTTTGTTTCCCTTCCTCTTTCGCAGGCCTAATTTTAGTAGCAATTCTAAATATTTGTCAAATAAGAATATAAAAGTTTTAAACCGCATGCTCCGGCCACAAATCTTTTAGGGTCTATTTACTTCGAGCCCCCTTTTCACAAATGTTGGTAACCGAAGACATCATCGAATTACACCAATGGAAGATTGGTCAGCTTACCAGCAACAAGACTACACATTACCCCCTCCCCTCGCCCCCAAGGTTTTGAATATGAAAGAGAAAAAGAGAAAGCCAAGCATTTGCTCATACGGATAATTTCTGTGCCTTTTCACAACTAAACAGACAAAATAGCAATAGATTTTGCTGTCATAAACACATCACCTCTTCTATATACGGCCTGGGCGGCAAGATTATAAAATAAATTATCAAAAATAAACCAATACTTGATGTTATTCTGAATAGGTTGGAGTAGCTCTTTGTAGTAATTAAGTAAAAATTGATGCTAAAGCTTGACTTTCACTTATATATTAATGGACATGCAGAGAAAAATGCATACACCTAGCTATAATTGATAAAAATGAAAGACAAAAAATTTTTTAGAAAGAAAAAGACTTGTATCTGGTATGAAGCAAAATTTGGTACATACAAATTCAATTTCATAAAAACTTTAAGCCTTATCTTAATGATATATTTTATGTTTTCTAATCCTTAAAAAAAGTTTATATAAACGCAATTCACCATTTACATTGCTAACAATTAATACTTCATTCAGATATAAATTTTTTACATTGATATCATCAATTTTAAATCCAAGGAGACGTTTACAGCAGCGAAAACTATTAGCTGCAAATCATTTAAAGTCACCTTTAGAGTTATGGTGAATCGCTATTACGAATTTAGCAATAGGAATGAGATGACTGGTGCACATGTTGCAAATAAACAGGAAATATTCGGTAACCTTTAGAGTAAAATCATCATATATCAATCAAAAACATAATCAGTTTGTGTAAAAATAACTATTTTCTTGTAGTCAAAAACAACTTTTTAAAAAATGATTATACACTGCATATTCAAAATCGATTATTATTGCTACGAATTTTCAGAGTTGTTTTTTAAGATTTTTTTAAAAAGTATAATTTTTTTCCTACTTTACGGGGTAAATTCATGCACAAATGCCAATTACCAATGGACCCGGGCAAACGGGTCAATTAATATTCTACCATTTTTATGCAATTCAGAATAACTACCCGTATCGGAAAGACGATGAACTTTTGTTTGCTGCAAGAAAGAATCTAATAAGAAAAAGAGTGTCAAAGCTATTTTATACAAAGCATATAATTTTTATTTACTCTGAGTTTTTGGTTTAGACATAATGATTTATTTCCATTTCATTTTATATCATTTTCTAATGATTATAAGCTTCTCGGTAAAACAATACTTTTATTCATTTTAAAATTGGTGTAATATACCTTAGAAGTTGATGATACATGCTAATTATCGAATCATTTTTATAAAATTAATTTGTCTTGATCTATTATTTTATTATTTATACTTACATACACAAATGTTCAGCAAAATGCTTTGCCACCTACTAGTCTTTCAAACAAAAAATAATAGTACAGTGATGGAAATAAATTATAGATTTTTTTATCTCACTATTATGACCCCTTAAGGAATTTTGCAAAACAGAGCACTTTAATCATATTTATCTTTAATGAACAGATTATAATTTCATTTTTAAAAAATTACCAAAGAAATGCAAGATGAAATTTATAATTTTTTTATGTATAACATTTAGAAGTTGAGAAAGGGAGTTCAATTAATTCCAATGTTTATTACAATATATATGAACAAATAGACTAATTTATTTCCATTCTTTGAAAAAGAAAATTCCAAGATTAAATCAATTAAAAAACCCTTTTCTAATTAGCCGATATATTAAGTTGATGAAACAAGTATATTGAATACTTAAATCTTAAACCATTCACTATTTTTCATACCAAAATCAGAAGAATCAGCCTTATTGTAAGATATTTCTTTGTATTGGTAAAATAAAAGATCCATTTTCTTTGGTAAAATATTATGAAGGGTTCTTTATTCAAATTATTCAATTCTGTATGACTGTGAAAGTTGTTAGAAGACTCCTTTGAGATTTAAAATAAATATACTTTGACAGCTTTAGACTTAAGATTGCATCATAGTGTTCATTTTAAGTGCCATCTTGCTATTGTCACTTTTTCTTACTATATAATTAAAACACTTATTTAATGGCAAGAATCACCTCTGATAGAATTATTTTATTTAAAATTTAAGCTCTTTACAAATATTTGCAACTTAATATAGAGAAACTTTTAGTGAATCACTTTTCCATATTTATACATCAAAAGCAAGTATCAATATGATGTACTAAAGTATTGTATATATCAATATGAAAAATATCAGAGCATCAGTATGAAAATAACATTTGGGTAGGCATTGATTAAAAGTAGTAAAAAATATTTGTTCATACAGTTTTTAATATACTAAATAGAATTCCATCTCCCAAGTATGATACTTTTGCTTTACAGAATCAACACTTCAAGCTCTTACAAAATAAATTATAATTCGGTGGTTACAGTTGAAAAAAAAGGAGGGGGAGAGAAGCAAAATGCAAGTTTTGGGTTTTAAAGTAATGATAATTTTGAATAAGAGAATTTTCTTTTTTCCGTCATAAAAACAGCAATTTGAATTAATGAAAAAGTTCTAAAACGCTGGGCATGAATCTCCCGATTGAGAATATTCAATCACCTCAAGAAGATATAACATTTTAATTTGTAATCAATTTTTTTAAAAACTGATTACAAATTATATGTTCTAGCTTCTACTTTCTTCAACCGTTTAGTCCATTGACCGTCTTCTTCTCTAATTTTTTTTCCATTTTATGATATAATTTATTATTCTTAATAATATTTTTAACAAATCCTGCAATGTTTTTTAAATATTTTTTTTCTGCAATAGATCTTTTCGTTTGCCATATTTAAAAAAAAAAACATTTTGATAATTCTTGTTTTGCTATAACATTTCTTTCCATTCTTTCATTAGAATCTTTTGGCTCTTGAGACTTCATCGCAAAAACAGTTTTGTAA
Source organism: Argiope trifasciata (assembly GCA_026543055.1). Taxonomy (NCBI): domain Eukaryota; kingdom Metazoa; phylum Arthropoda; class Arachnida; order Araneae; family Araneidae; genus Argiope; species Argiope trifasciata. The sequence continues at coordinate 1,973,471 of JAPMOQ010056941.1, read as the reverse complement.
TAATTTTTTTTATATTCTTATAAATTAAGCTAAAAATAATTGAAATCCAAATATATCTGTTCGGCAACAGATGCTAAACATTATTTACTTTTTAAACATCTTTTATAGCATTTAAGTAATTAAGATTCTACAGCACCATTAAGATATTAACTACTATTGTCATTAAAAAATACAATTATTTAAATTTAAAATTCAAAGCAGATACGCTTAACGAAGCATTCGAAAATTGGCATCATTTTCAAAGCTAGTTTTTTATTTAATTTTCTCTATAGGAGCTTTATAAATTTAAATTTCGAAATGCATTTCAAATATTTTTGTATATACATTATAAATTAAATCTGTTATAAAATTAGCTTCCAACAAAAATTTTTTTTTTAATTTTTGTTGATATTAACAAAATATCATCAAGTCATAAAATTTTAAAAGCTTTACTTTAAAATACTTTTAAAAATTTCAAACAGTGTTCAAGTTAGAAAATTCTCAATGACAAAGCATTACAATGCAAATAGTTTCTCGATAAGGAAAATTTTCATCATTCCAATTAAATAAAGCACAAATTTCATCCATTAAAAATGAAAAGAAAGCAATTTCACTCACAATTCATTTAAAAAAAGGAAATGATATTTTATACTACATTATATATCAATCTGTTCCAGAATAAATAAAAAGTTTTCTAATTTAAAATAACTCATCAGTCATTTGATAAAAAAAAAGTTTCCTGAAGGCACTAATCTGGAGGAAATATACACGAGAATTAAAACCGTAAGCATGTTAAATCATTCTCTTCCACAAGTGAAATTCCTTTGAACTTAGAAAAAAAAAATATGTACATACACAAAAACATAACAAAATGACGCTTAAATATATTTATAAACGCATAACAATTTAACAATCTGCAGGGGAAAACTTCTTTTATTCTATAACTCCTTAAAGATCGCAAAGAGTAACAAGTATCTAAGAAATATTCTAATGGCAGCCCGACCGCCATCTCAAATACGGATATACTTAAAAAGGCGTCCGTAGTCGAAGATGTCATGGGACTTTTATGTAACGTGAATTAAAACCATTACTAATCTCTTTAGAGAAGAAATATCTACAGATGTCCGTAACGCTTTTTTTGGTGTCTAGTCAACTTCTTATTTGTCGTTTTTTTAAAAAAAAAATATGTGTGAATAAAGAATGTCAGTAAACCCGAAAGTGCTTAAGAACAATCATACAGATAGCACTGAGTTCTTTCGTTCTTTTCTTCTTTTATTTAGTATTTGAAAATGCTTTTTTTTTTCTCTTCTTCTGTTAGAAGATTATCATTCGATTCAATATGATTTCAATGATTAGAGTATTCCTGAATATCATATAGTTAAAAAACATGAATTTCACATTTCATTTACAATTTTATATGCTGGACTGTAGCAAAGGTTAAGCAAGGACCTGTAATGCAAGGTCTGTAGCAAAGGACCTGAAGAAAGATTGCTTTTACTACTTCGGTACGAATCAAAGCATTCTAGCGAGATCACTCAAGTGAAAAATTTATCACTTTTGTCTTGTATTCTATTGCGAACAAACGAATTCCGTTTTTTGTCAATTTATTTTACACGGGAGGTACTTTATGTGGAGGAAAGAATAGATAAAAGTTGCGTCGGTCGACGTCATAACACAAGCGAATAAGAGATCAATTTCGTCTTTCAGTGATTTTACTACGAGATTCTGATAGAAATTTTTTTGCCACATGTCGACTTATGCAAGAGAATGATAGGCATCTTTTTAAAAGACATTTAAGTGATAAGGATTTTTATCCCTTCACTCTGTGGAGTCGGGAGTTTTGTTAAGCATGTGCTATAAATTATTCAATAAAAATATGGAAACTCGAACTGGAAATAAAAGAATATTTTAGAATAAAATTAGCATGAACTAATTTAAGATAAAAATTAGGAAATTAATTAGAATTTAAATTAAATCAAGGTATATAGCTACATAATTTTTAAATACTCAAACGCTAGCATGAGATTTTCTATTATAACTTTCGTTAGCTAATTTGTGACAGTCATATATGAGACTCTGTTTGCAGAATAACAGCCTATCAAGATAAGCACAACCTCTAGTATTTTAGATAAGGAACTCTAAACATATAAATAAAACATACAAAAAACACATAATATCTGTGAAAGATGTACCAATAGGAATAAGAACATATGAGCATAAAAAACATATTGACATAAGAATTATACTCTTTATTTCTTTATTGATATATTTTTTGTAATTTAAGAGCAAACTGTCTGAAAAAATAACATTGTAGTTTTACAATATAAATTTTATTACCTTTCCGCCATTTCCTCAGTCTTTAGAGTAACAAAGGCAAGCCCCACAGGTTTTAACAGAGAAACTGATCTCTGTCGATCAACAGCAGTAGCTAAGGCATGTTCTTCTTCAGCATAATAATCCAAAGCATCTACCTATAATGACGAAAAATCACATACCACATGTATATTTCAATAAGTTTCACAAAGATGCAAATTCTACAGGCTTAAATTATCAATAGGAAAGGCTAAACTTCAATCGTATGATAAATGATACAATAGAAAGGAAATATCAAATATGTTTACTTATGCAGTTTACCATTTTTAGGATGAGAATATTTATCATAATATTATAATTTATGCATTTTAACTTAGAAATTTTTTGATTTGCAGATCGACTTTTACTACTCAAATAGTTGGACATAGGTTAAATCCAGTTCATATAAATTAAGAAAAATTTTATATTCTAAACTACGATATCTTAAAATGCACATATTTTTCATATTTTGTAGGAACTATAGAAATAAATGTTTCAAATTTTAAGATGTTTTAATGAAAAAGTTTCATTTTTAGGCCACTAATTCTATTGTTTAAAGCAATTGTAAACATGTTAAAGCTCATAGAAATTGAAAAAGATATTTAAAAATTATCTAATACCTCTATTTATAATAAAATTTTAAAAAATTAAATTTTGAAACTTTTAGAAGTAAATAAATTAGTTTTAGTTGCTTTTGCACGGAACTCACTTGCTCACATCTAGAACAAACACATATGTGACCACAATAATACGGCCTCATTTTTGGCCGAATTCCAGTTTCCTTCAATATATTTTCACAATACAACCTAGCATGAGTAGATGTTTCTCTAGGAAAAGAAATAAAAATCAAAACATATTTCAGAAGAAAAATAAATTTGATATATGCGAAGATAGATAATGTATGCTCAAAATTTTTTAGAATAAATTTTCTTCGACTTGTGTTGAAAATAAAAATCAATTAAGAAAACAAATTATTTTGTAGAAACTCTGGATATGTTATTAAATATTTTAATTTAATTAGCTATAGATTCAAATAACATAAATAAACATAACATTAAAGCAAGTTTAGTTTAATTATAACATAAATAATTAAAGAAATCCAAAAAAAACTAATACACAGCTATTGTCAATAATTTTGAAGTTTGTATTTATAGGATTAAATAGCCATGTCTACTGAAATAATTTGCCATTTCAAATAGTGAAAAATGGAAAATGAAATTATAAGATTATCTAAATTTTGTGGTAAGGAAGAGGTCAAACTAAAGAGATGTAAATGATAAACAAACATTTTGTTTATTGTTTATCATGTCAAAAATTATAAATTATCCATTAGCGTTAATGGATTTGCAAGTCCCCCTCTTTAATTCACAATTTTACTTAACTTCCTCGTTAGATTATGCATGCTATTTTACTTAATGCCTGTAATAATATGAAGGATGTTTGAGCTCTTCAAGCATTTTTAAATTAATTTAGCATTTTAAATTACTTAATAAACTCTTATATTTCACTATTAACGCATGTTTTGTCACTACGAAATTTCCAAGAGATAGAAATGACTTTATAACAAAACAAATCCCTTTTTTATGGCTTGTTTTTACTCGCTCTATCATTTTTCTGAATATTTTCGAATATTGTAATAAGGGCATCCATGATAGATCTAGTTACTAATTTCAAATACATATGGGAAAAAGAAGCAAGAATAAATATAAAAATGTAAATGCATTTAAAAATATCAAGTTTTTTTCAAAAGATGAATATGATTTGAAAATCAAATTTCCTAACTTATCAAAAGCAATAATATAAATCTAATCATTTGCAATAATGGAAAAATAAAGAATATTTGAGGATATGCTTAAAAATACTCAATTGTTAACTTTTTACATTGGAATTTGTTTTATATAAATGAGCAAAACATTTATTGGAGCTATTTTTATACAAACGTTATAATAAAATATGAGAAAAGATTCATACTAAATTCTAAATCAGAATTCTACTTAAGAAACTGTTTTAATGCAAAATTAGTAAAATTTCCCATCCTTTAAGTCTAAAAGTAGTGTCAGCATCCACTGCAATAGTATATCTTAGCATCTATTGTAATTAATTGTTATAAAACATTAAACAGTCTAAAAATGAATGTGTGGACATAAGATTCTAAATAAGCATAAACACAGTGCATATCATTTTTAAAATAGTAAACACGTTAAAAATGAATATGTACTGCATAATAAGTATCTAAACTAAACCATTATAATAAGAAAATCGCTTGCATAAACATGACCTAGATTTGATATTCAAGGGAGACAAATTACTTGTATACAATTGGTATATTTTTTAAGCTGTGTCTAAACTAATTGCATAGGAACTCTGACAACTTTTTAGGAAATAAAATTTAAATGCAATTCACTTATAATTTTCTTTAAGACTATTTATATGTTAAATATACTTAAGTATTAGTATGGTGACATTTTGTAAACTGTAAGCAGTACTTAATAGATATATTTTTATTTAGTGTGCTGGATCATGACTTTTAATGTTAGATTTCTTATTAATATTTCCATTTTGATTGTTTTATTAATACAGATAATATCAATACAAAACGCATGCAAAATACCTGAATTTGTGAAGATATTCATAATTAACTTTCATTTAATAACTCTCTTTTGAGTATTAACAATTGACCATGAAATTCCTTTGAAACTTCACATGCTCTTGAAAATTAACATTTTTATAAACTTGACAAAAAGATCTCAGATTTATGGCAAAAATTAATATTACCGAATTAAAAGTCCACTAATTCATTCTTAACTACAAGAAAAAACTATTGTTATTGTTATTTATAAAACTAAAATTTTATAATACCTTGCAGCATCTAATTTCGTTAAAGTCCTCACGTCGTGAGCAAGATGTACTTTTTCAACATGGCACTCTGGATATGCTTCTCTGTTAAAACACATAAAAGCATGCAAATTATAATATTAAAAAATTACATCAGAGTAGTAAATAATGTCATAACATATTTTAAGTTGAAAGGAAAATTACACTTACAATATTTTATAAAATATTGCATTAAGTACTTAAAATAAATATCTATCCACATAAGAATACACTACTTAACTTTTTTTTACATGCGTTTGTAAAAATACATATATATCTTATAAAATCGAAGTGTTTTAGAATTTTTTTATAAATAGGCACATTTTTAAAGTAAAATGCTGAAGCACTGCAATCTTATAGCAGAAAGTATAAGACCAGAAATTGGCAGACATCTCCAAAAGAAAAATCAGCTAATATAAATTTTATGACATTAGCTGATAAAATTCTTGGCTCAATGTAAAAACTATTAAAATATTTAATAAAGGAAGAATTATTTTGTTTCAATGGATAGTTACAAGTAAAGATAAAGTTTGACATAAAACACAGTAATGAATAAGATCACTAGGATAACATACAACAATGAATTAAACAAAAAAAACTTTGTTGTATATAACATTGAGCAGTCTATATAATTCCAAAACGAAGAATAAAACATTGAAAAAGAACTTTTTTAACACTTCATACTACAAAAGACAAACTTTTAATCTTGCATCAGTTATTTTAAGAAATTGAAACTAAATTACATCGCAGTTTTCCGAGTGCATTAAAAAAGCATACTTACTGAAAATGAGATAACAAAATACTTTCATCACAAAGTTCTTTAGGCACATTGGATATCAGTAATGTACGATTAACCTAAAACAGATATTATAATTCATAACTGCAATAGGAAAAAACTTTCTTAAAGATAAGTTTTCAAATTCCTAAAAATTGATGTAGCATTGCTTTAGAAAAGTGATTAATTTCTCTGACAACAAATTAAGTGATAAATGAAAGAATATACATGCATGCAAAATAATAAAAAAACGCGTATTTGTGTGCCTGGAGTTCTCACGTACCACTTGCTGGAAGTTGATAATATATAAGGTTTTATGAAAAGTTTTTAATTCACCAAAAATCAAACGAAATTATGGTGCTTTAAAAAAAAGCTTCATTACACAGACGAATTTTACACGATTTTTAACACAGAATCACCCTTTCATATCTTCGAGCAATTTAATTTTGTATCTGAGACGTTAATTTACTAGTTAAAAGTTTTTTCCTTCATATTAATAATTTTAAAAACAAAACATAGTTATAAATATAACCTACAACAGAGAATTCTATTCTTGAAATGAAGTTACAGCTGCTTTCATTATTTCTTAAAATATTTAATCGTACGCATTCACATTCACTGCTAAAAACTAAAGCATGAAAATTGTGTATCCTTGCTACATATTATTTGGTAAAATAGTAACCAGTTAAGATAATAAACTTTAGAGTAAATCCAAGTGCCAACGATTCACTTCTTTTTGCAATTTATTGGTATTTACACAAATTTTTGCTGTCGATTTTATGCAGCATTTTACTTTCTTGTTTAAATTAATTTTTTCTTTATTTATATGTCGAAGCTTCAAATATATAAAGTAAATGAGAAGCAAATTTATTAATACATTAAAATCCGACATTAAATTTATTACACTTGCAAATTTTATTTCATATCAATATATTTAACCCATATAATATGCTACCGGATTTATCAATTTCTTACCATATCCACTTTTACAATTATGCTCAAATTTTAAGAAAAACCACAAACCTGAATCAAATTCACACATAGATTAATTAACAGAACATGAGTAACGCTCTTAAAGTAGTATGAAATTGCTATCACTTAAAAATATCTAGTAAAATAATGAACTTAAAAATGTCTAGTTTCGAAAATTGAGAGCAGAGCATGAAAGCATTGGAAATTTAACAGAAATGAAACAAATTAATTTTAAGCATTATTTTTAATGAAGCTCGCACAATGTTAAAAATGAATGTGTGAGTGTATTTGCTGGTGCACTACTGTACAAATTATTAGATTTGGAAGCTTCAAAAACAGAAAAAGAAATAAACTTTAATCTTGTCCATTCAGCTGTTTTTCCCACTTATATATTCTATACATTACAAAAAAAAAAAAATTAGTTTGCTTATCCCAACCAAGGGTTCCATTTTATGACTTGGTATTCCATATGGAAGCTGATAATGACTAAATATGTCATCAATGGTTGTTTGCCCTCTAAAAATCCCTATTTTCAGAGAAATCTCAGAAATTATATTTTACTGTGTATTATTCATAGGGGGGAAAAATCACAACAGACATCTCCAGTTTCAATTAATGTGCTAATTTTTCTTTTTTTAAAACTATATGAAAAGTAACTCTTACATCAACCCCACAGCAATTATATATCATCAATGATCTTCAAACCACTTCATCATCATTACCCGCTTTAAAGTTTTGTGAGATATCACAAATAAAACTTTGATGGAATCCTCAGCCTCATTAAATGGTCTGCTTTTGCCAATTATATATAGAGAGCAAAAATACACACATTAGCCTATCAAGACCCAAATGAAAGAGGAAACAAATCCTGTATATGCAAAAAGAAGACAAAGACAAAACAAAAAATATCTGTCCATTCTCTAAGGGCGGTCTACCACAAGACAGTTAAGTCAATAGCGATCGACTGGTGGACCATCATGGCTTTTTGAGGTGGTCATTTTAACTATGGCCTAAGATACGCATATTAAAAGAATTTATACAATTGTGTATTAACCATTTGGCAATGTTGATGTGGAAAAAATAACTGAAAATATAAATCATATATTCTCTTTAATTTTTAAGGCAAAAGAAGTTTTTCTGCAACAAAATTAAAATTTTAAAAACACGTGGTTCAGAGCCTAAGAGTAACTTTTGGAATCTAATGGTCAAAGTAAAACATCCTAATTCTAAAAAAGTTGCATATCATATAATATTGGTCTTTATCTGTACCTACCTAAGTGAATTTACATATTCAACGAAGAATTTAATAAAGATAACATATTGTTCTTATCTCACAGATTACCACTTAGCTTCCAATGTAAGATTAGCAGCTAATAATTATATACCGAGATATTCAAAATTGATGGAAAGTATGCAGACCAAGTCTTCTATTAATTATAACCACTAAAACAAGCTTTATGCGAAAATGATTTATATTTTAATGTATTTTGAATAATTTGACAAGAGATGTTGCATTTCAAATTGTTATATTTGTGGCTATTATTATTATGTTTGTTCCTTGCTTATTATTATTATGTGTGTATAGTTATGTAGTATTTATTATTAAGCTTATTATTATAATTTTTAGCTCACCAAACCTACACCACTGGGTGGATCGCACCACCTTTAAAAAATCAGAAGCAGCCTGTAGGCTGGAAAATCCTGCCTACTCCTGTCTTAGGACATTAAAATTATAAAAAAAATTTGTGTATTATACTTGGCGAACTAAAATATTTTGTGACAATTTGTTTTCTAGTTATGCATTTTCTTTCCTGTCAGACAAATATACAGATTTAACTTAGGAAAATTATATTAGACTTCTACCAAATAAAGTCATCTGGAAATAGTAAAATCAAAAGTAGTAACAGATACATCAAACTACGTTTTAACATTTTGAGTTTTCACTCCTGGTTTAATCCGATCTTAAACCAATATCAAACAGAACATCTACTTCTAAGCAGAAATCAATACTCCAAACAAAAGGAGAAAAGTGCAAAGAATAAAGTAATTGTATAGCTTAATATAATAATAAGTACCAATTAAAATTTTTAAATAAAAAATACACCAGAAGAATCAATTAAAATCATCAAGTTCTAATTACAAATTAATAAAGCAATAAAAAGAAAGAGGGAAAAAGACTAAGTCAAACATACAAAAACAGAAAATGCCTTTTCAAGATAAGCTGCAGATTTTGAACGAATTTATATATTTTTATAAAGGTTATATGAAGTGTATGCAGCATTTATTTCCAGATCAATATTATAAGCTTTTACTTACTAAGCTTTCACATTCATTCAATTTTAGATTAGCAGAAAAATGTTTCATTACAAGTATACCCAACAAGAGGAACAAAAATGAGCAACCAACATGGACCCAAAGATATGATGACCTGCAAAAATAATCGCAGATATTCAGAAACAGAATTTTTGTAAATGATGAAGATCATAAATTTTAAACATTAAAAATGCACACAGAACTCAATTTTAAAATAGAAAGAAATATTCAAAATTTTATACTGACATTAAAATGCTTAAAAAAATTACTGCAGCATAAATAAATATTAGTACATCCATTACTTTTCTTCTTTCATAAAAATAAATTACTTAGAGTGTAATTAACTATTCTTTAGGCTGTTAGGGATTACTTTCATTTGTAAAACACAAATACTAAAAGAAACTTATTTTTAGGACTTTTTCTATCTTAGAAGTTGAGTATAATTTACAGCTGCAGTTCTCATAAGATATGTTGACTTTTCTTTTCCTCTTACATTGAACAAAAATGTTTTTTTTAATTATGAAACGCTAAAAATATAATCTGAGCAAAGGAAATTTCAGCCACTAACGAATTTTAAAGAAAATAAATAAATGAAATAAGATAGGAAAATTCATTTAGAGTGACTTGGCAACTTCCAACAAAAATTGGAACATAGATGTGATAATTCGTTCACCAAATAAAATCAATAAAAAAAGGGCTGGATTTAAAATAATAATTTATCATATTAACTAATTAATATCTACTAACTAGAGACTACAAAGCAATTCACATAATTACTAACAGAAAAAATTAAATTTTAATAAAAGATTTAAAAATTACAATATTAAGAAATTACTTTGCTCTTAAATATAATTATTATTAGATACATATAATTAACCATTTTTTTAAATAATAAACCAAATGGCCAGTAATTAAATTTAAAAATAAAATTTCTTCACAATAAAAGAGTAAATGCATATAACATTACTTCTTATTGAATTAGTCTATTGTCCATTAAAATCTTAAATGTGATCACTTTTACTAATTGAAGTACAGAATAGAAATACAATATAATTATCACCTATTCATTCCACACAACAGAATACAACAACATTCATGTAAAAAAACTACTTACGCTGGATCCAAATTACTTAGTGTAGTACGTCCAAAACTGCTGTCTTCATCAACTGAAATATCAGAAAGGTATATTTATAATACAATGTAGCATGCACTGCTAACACAGAATATTAAAAAACATTCAAGATTTACAGTCACAAGTTAATGGATAAATTAATTCTTTAACTAGCAAATGGTGAAAAGATGCACTAAAAATTTTTTTGATTGCACATGCTAAGTACGATATGTATAATAACTATTCTTAGAAATTATTTTGATTCAATTAATTCTAAGAAATTATTTTAAATTATTGCCAGGAAGCCTATCAGCAAAAGCATGATTCCAATTCCCATGTAAAGAAGCATTTGGATTTGTAGATCTCCAGGAATGAAATTGTTCCACACAATAAAACACTTAACATTTTGAGAAACAGTGCCAAATGAAAAATTTATAAATCTTTTTGGAACTACAACAATGAATCTGAGTGAAAGTAAATTCAGGTCTTTGGAAGACATTAAAGATTTTAACCACAGAGGAATATTAATCATATAAATAGCTACAAAATTAGTCTGAAAGAAAAAGAGCAGTAACTGTAATTCAGAATTCCTTTTTAACCAACATAATTTTTTCATCTCTCAATGATTTTTAATTCAAGAATTTTACAAAGTTGATGAAAATTAAATACCATTAAATATATCAAGTTTACCTTAAGAAGAAAGTATTGATATCTTAACACATCAATATAAAAGCACATAATAAGCACTAAAAAAAGACTAATCAAACTGAAAGTTTAAAAAACGTCTACATTGAAAACAGCCCAGCTATTTTGTAGTAGACAATAAATTTAGATAAAACACAGGCCCTAGAATAGTGTTGATTAAAATTATAAATGCAGTAAATCATAATTCATAATGCATTCCAAAACAGTATAAAAATGACAGTGTCAGTATTTAATGAGTAACTTGAACTCCTTTTAAATAAATATTGTTAATGTTGCATTTTATGACATTCTCAATAGCTACATTTATTTAACAATGATTGCATCAAATTAAATACAACGGTCATAATTATACAATTATATTAATAATTTTAATGTGCAATGTACAAGTGTATACATATTTCTCCATTACTTTACGATAAACTGAATGTTTAAACTATATCCATAAATAGTGTTTACATGAGTAAATATAGAAAGAAAAACAACCATGAGGAAATATAATTCAGACACAGTGTTTTGACTAAAAGGAAGAACTAAAATTTGAAGATAAGTATCATGTTTTTGATTGCAAAAGACATTGAACTAAAGTATCCAATTATATTGCAATACAGAATAAAAACTAATGGCTAGAAATTAAAGGACATTAAAATATTATATTTCTTTGAAATGAAGTAAAACAATTTTAAACATAAACAATCAATATTTTAAAATAATTATAAATTTTAATTTTAACCAAAGAGGAAAGATAATTGGGAGAAAGAAAGGTTCGGGTTAGTTCTAAAGACAAAGAAAATGATATCATTTTTAATATTTGGAAGAGCATTTCTTAGGTTTTCTTCAGATAGTTTGGAAAATATTCGCTAGACAATGTTTTTTTTTTTTTGTTTTTTTTGCATAAGCAAAATTGAGTTGTAACTCAAAATTATATTAATCAACACTAAAAGTAAATGTTGTGAATAAGTTTAAACTTCATCTTGAAAGACTGGCAAAAAAAAAAAAAAAAAAAACCCTTCCCATTTATGCACTTTAAGTTAAGTTTCTCATTCATTACTTTAAAACCTTTGCTAAGAAATGGAAGTAATATTTTTCAACTTTAATATAAGAAAAATGCATCAATACACCACCGAAATAGCACTTGAACATATCATGCTCTGAAATAAATATTTTTTTTATCAGAAGACAATTTTACCATGTGAATAACATTAAAAACTTTATTGTCTACTACATAAACAAAAAAACTGTATATTCATGCTGTAATTATTCATCACAATATAATAAAATATGTTAACAAGCACTTGAAGTATGCATAGGTAGTGAACTGATATACACAATAAGAATAATATGATATCAGGCAGGCAACAGAAGCAATTCCTGCTCTTTTCAATCCAGAATTCTGAAACGAATTTCAAGATAAACTTGAGTAATAAAGAAAAACACATTTGTCTCCTTGAGGCATCAAAAAATCTACTACAGTAAATGCATATACACTAGTGAGTATGCAATATTATGCATTTTGAAGTACAATTTATGAAGGAATATCTATTTTAAATGGTTGTGATTAGGTGATGGCAGCTCTAAATTTCTCTGGAATTTTGTAGCAAAATTTATCTTCTTACCTTTTTAATACAATTACGAGAGAATAACATTCAACGTTAAATAAATTGAAATGCCAATTTATGTTATGGGTAAATTTACATATATACATGTGTAAATTTATATCACTGCAAATATTCTGCAATAAATTCAATTTGATCTTCACTAATAAAATCATTAAGAGCAATATATTTGTTGTTTCTCAAATAAGCAATGAATATGACAAAATATTCGTTATGGTAAATAAATATACAGATAAATATTAATAATAATTACATATGCTAATTGAAAAGGGGATTTTCGGTCAGCACTAAGACGATGGTTATGATACATACTGCAACAATCAGGTTTTCAAACTTTAGTGTTAGTACCATTTACAAACAAAATGGGTAATATAATCTTCAATTATACAGCTATCAATTATATCGCTATAAATATAGCTTCATAAATATAGCTATGCTTTCATTTTTCAGCTTCTGATATGATTTACTTCCTTTGTCGGTATAGAAATAACTTAATAATAAATATCTTGCACAAAAAATGAGTAGCTCAGAATCTCTAAATTTTTTACAAGAATGTTTCTCCTTCCAGAAATTCAGATATTGCCTTATAATATAAATTTATTCAATGCAACAATTTCTTTTACCCTTTTTTAAACAGTGATTTCAGATACTAAAATCACTAGAGATATATGTTAGAAAATAGCAATACTTTTGAGAAAACCTTATATAGCAACAACAAAAAAAGCCAGAGAATTATAGCTTTTTTTAAACACACTCAAAAACCCTGTATATCTTCTTGAAATAAGAATGGAAAAAAAATCAAAAATGATAAACGATCAGTGCTTTTAAAAACAATCACTAAATCCATATATAAATACAACAAAGAAATCAGAAGGACATAGTATAAAAGAAAGAACAAAGTTACACTATGTTACATTACCTAAATCGCCTTGATAATTCACTGGTAGCACTATAGTTAAGCATATTATGCAGATGATAGCCAAAAATACAATAATATGCTTCTGAAATGACAAATATTGAATTGCATCTGGACCATTCCTTTTCAAAATTTGATCATCCCTGAAAAAAAAATACAAATGCAAACTCTAGAATTGGAATTCTAATAAATGATAGAAAGAAATTACTTAAAGAAATATGACCAAGGGAAAAACTTACTTTAATACAAAAATTGCTCTCAGCCATGAACATATGCCCTATTGTATGAAATTGAATTGTTAATGATTCAATTTTTTAAATAAAAATAGAGCAGAAAAGACTAAATGACATATATTCACCTTATCCATGTGTAAAGCTATTTCAACTGAATCTATAGACCCTTCTTCACTATTTACTCGATGTGATGAAGCAGTGCCATCCCCATAAAATAACTGTGTCCATCTAACAAAAATATTCATTAAATCAGTTTTTAAAGATTAATAGCAAGTAATTATGAAATTCGCAACATAATTCAAACATTAAACAGGTTGTAATGTGTTTCATTAATTATCCAGATTAAATATGTGCTTAAAATTAAAGCGGATAATACATTTGATTTAAGCACAAAAAAATTATATTTTAAAATTACATATTAAGAAAACATTTAAATTTTGATAAACTACAAATCTATTCCAAAAATCAATAATTCTAACACAAATTAAAATTTTGTAAACCAGAGGAAATTTGAAAGGCATATGGTTTGTCAAGAAAAGAAAACTTAAATCATGAAATCATGTACAACATTTTTTATAGTAAAATCATTCATTATAATTTTACAAACATATAAAATTAATATTTAAGTTGCTTTGTTTAAATTCCTATTATACAGTATGATGCAAAAGTGCAGACACTCACGCCATTAGGCCTAAAAATTAAGAATTGTAACAGAATAATTACAAAAAAGCTTTCAAAACATTCAAAATCCCTTTTAAGATATTATAACCAAAACTTAGTAGTTTTATTTGCTATAATACTATATTTTTGAATTAAAAAAAGAAAACTGTTTATTGCAAAATTTTAGATATGATTATAATTTTAAAATGAAAGAAAAACCAGCAATGAAGCGTCATCATAAATTACAAAAGAATGCTTGAGTATATGTTATGAGGACCATAAGGGTAATCAGTGATATTTAGCAATGAAAAAAAGTGGAATCTGAATAATTTAGATTATTGGGCATTGCAATGTCATGACTTAAGAAAAGAATCTGTCTTTTTAACTGCAGACAGAATGGTGGCTCAGTGATGATTTGGGCAGTTCTTTGCTACAATGGACAAGTGTATTTATATTGATCAGCAAACATCTTAATATTATGGTAAGAGATTAAAGGACAACCTATTGCAATTTGCTGAACTTCAATCAGGCCCGTATAGAAAATTTCAATAAGACAATATTTTAATTCAAGGAGCAAATTACACAAAAGTTTAATTCAAAGAGCAAGCTATACAAAAGTTTAATTCAAAGAGCAAGCTATACAAAAGTTTAATTCAAAGAGCAAGCTATACAAAAGTTTAATTCAAAGAGCAAGCTATACAAAAGTTTAATTTAAATGACAGGAAATAAAAGTTGTTGATTGATTAATATGTTTCACAGATCTCAACTCAGTTGAGAATTTTCGGGACATCATGTGCCACAAGCTTTACAATACTGGTGGGCAATATTCTTCTGCAGATGAATTCAAGAGATTTATTGCAGATATAAGGTGCGAAATCTAGCCTCAAATCATGCAAGATTTAGTTTATTCAATGGAAATTCGCATTTATGAGCTAATCAAAATAGATGTGCAATAAGATTTTTAAATTATTTTTTAAATTTAATCTCACCTTTGTCTAAACTTCTGAATGTCAGTTTTGTTTTTAATTCCTTCATAATTTGCTATACACTCAAATCAACTTTTATTATTATCATATTGCATATGAAGTACATTACACTGTCTGTGTTAGGAAAATTGCTTAAGTGTAATTTGAAACAAAAAAAAACTATTAATTTACTATAATTAAAGTAAAAATAACAATCTTTGCAAGTTTAAAAATAAAATGAATTGATTATATAAAGTATTAAAAGGAACTGAATGACAAGTTTAGAACAGTTATGCAACTTCAGAAATACTTTTAAAAAATTACATGAAATCTAAGGAATTTGCAAGATCCATAAATCAAAAGTAAATGCTTTACCAAAATATCATTAAAAAAAAGTTATAAAAATACTATACAAATGTACAAACATGTTTTCCTCATATAATTTGTAACAATTTTTACTATATACTTCATGATAATAAAAAATAATACTCGCATACACAGAGAAAAAATTCGTTTCAAGTATTTAGATCCAGTACCTACCTTTGGTCATTTTTTTGAACTAACGCTATTCTGCCATAATCCCAAGCTCTTTTTCTCAAGAAGGTGAAAATTATCAGAAGCAGCTACAAAAACAAAACTGCATCAGACATCTATTTTAAAATATTTTTTGTTTCATAAAAGATATATTTAAAACTGGAGTTAATTAACAAAAACTAAAATATATAGATAGATATGATGAGACTAATTGGTAATTAAGAACCAACAAATATTTCATGCACTGTCAATTGATTATTTTTAAACTTTACTTAATGGTAAGCAATTTGTAGTACAAAACTCAATTTCAAAGACTGTACAAAAAAATTAATTATTGTGGAATAATTAATCTGGAAACAACACTATATTTGAATATTTTCACTAATGTTTTACAAAATAAACACATAAATGAAAAGAATGAAGTTTTTTTAGAGAGTATACTGTCAAAAGAACAAGAAAATATGATAAAAACATTTTATGAAAACAAAGTATTAATGGAAGACATGGCTAAATTTTTTATTCCATTCATTTATATCATAAATAATTTAGCTTCATATTTTACTATATTTGAATTACAATGATCAAAGTATTAAATTAGAGTATTTAACTTGCTTCATTTAGCAACAAAAGTACCAGCAAGGCAATGTTTTGAATAAAAATTTCTGGTTTAAATAAATTTAAAATTGTAACTACAAATATATTAAATAATAGTTTGTGTTTTCAAATATGCCTAACTTTTACACAACTACAGTTGTTTGAAATTTCTTATTTGAATTTTGTATAAATATGCTATGTAAAACTGAAGTAATGTGCATCTAATTTTCAAACTAATTTTAGTTTTGTTGCTTGAGAATTACAAGCATTACTCCCTATCCAAATATCTCTTAACTTAAAAAGTCTATCTGTTAATTATGTATTAGTTAATTATGTATATCTATACAGAAATATTGCAACAGGAAATAGAAAGCCAAAATCTATGCAATATATTTTTACAAAACAAAAATTTAGAAAAGAAACCTTAGTGATGGATCCATTTGATGGAGCATCATATGCCCTGAAATGTGAAGTTCTTTATCAATAATTTACATGAAAGATTTTGAGCAAATTCTATCACTCATTCGAACAAACTTTTTATTTCAGATGGGGAGGGGATATGTATAATAATATGAGTGACTTATAGGAACAGAGTTTAAATTTTGATTCCCAGTTAAGAATGTGAGAAATCAGTATTGTACACAAGATAATAACATGCATG
The DNA here is from genome assembly GCA_026543055.1 of Argiope trifasciata. Taxonomy (NCBI): domain Eukaryota; kingdom Metazoa; phylum Arthropoda; class Arachnida; order Araneae; family Araneidae; genus Argiope; species Argiope trifasciata. The sequence goes on along the minus strand of JAPMOQ010056941.1, from coordinate 1,956,214 downwards.
AATAAGTGGAAATGCATATTTAAGTATCTCAAAAGTAAAATATTTGATAAGGTTATCCAGTAAGTGATAAGTTTTTTTATTATTAGATAAAAGTTAAAATTCCCTTCGCTTTCATCTTTAAAAAAATTGAACAATAAACAGCAATTTTCCTAAAATTATTAGGCTCCATTTCAGCAATCAATAAAATAACTTTTTGAAAACTCACCTAACAAAAAAAAAAGTTAAACCATGCTTAGCAATAGATTGGCATAATGAACAAAACAAAATGACCTACTAAACTAGTGATGCTTAACAGAATGTGGAGAGAGGAAACACAAGTTGGACTGAGCTGTATCTCTTTAAACAGAACTCTTCTAACTACATGACAGAAGTTTTTGTTGGATAACACAATTGAACAAGACTCTAAAGGGTTTAAGTAATGTAAGTACTAATGAAACTTTCATTGATGAGATTTTGTCTCTGGCCAACACTATGAAGCTAGAGGAAAATAGCAAAGAAATTGGTGAGTTACTAGATGTATGGAGCCAGAACTACCGAAGAACTGAAGGGAATTGTATTCTGTGTCACATAAAAAACTGTGAAGGAGATCTAGTCTGGAAAGAAAGAGATAATAAATCCAACAGAGCAACAATCTTTCAGAAAAATAATAGGGATGCTCAAAATATAGGAAATTATTGCATCATACCTTGAGAAACATCACCTTAATAAGGCAATACTAATGTGGGATTCAAATTCACCTTATAAAAGAATACATAATACTGTGTCTCATTTTCACTCTGTTTTATAGCATAGCCAAAAAGCAAATGTCTTAAAACTATTTGTAAAAAAAGCATAATAAATAATAAATTACATGATCATAAATTTGAGTATTATTTGTCGTAATGGAAGGTATTTCCCATTTTACATGAATTCTTATGGGACATTTTTTTTTTTTTTTGCCAAACAAATGCTTTATATTAAGAGTAAAATTCGAGAGCAAATTATGCTGGTTAAGCAAGATTCTACAGTAATTCAGAGAGAATCTGTAATACTATAATGTTATATAATTGATAGAAGGGTGAAATCATTCAAACATATCAAATACTTAAAATGAAATTGAATTAAAATTTTTAATTTGTTCACAAATTTACACATTTAAATGATAGAAAATTTAATTTACCAGCAATTATAAAATGAATAATAAATATGTGTTTGACCATAAAAGTTTGTAGCATTAGTAATAAAAAGAACCTAATTTCACTGCCCCACCTTTAGAAAAAAATTATTTCAAAAGACAAAGGTAAAAGTTTAAAAGATACTGTAGATGGCTGTCACATGAATTTATATATATGTTGCCAATTTTAGTTTTAGTTACATTAACGTCCCATTGTAAAGCTATGGCTATTTTGGGATGGACCTCGTAATTTGAACCACTGTCGGATGACTAGGAGGACATCTGAACTGGCACCCCCCCTCCACACCAGTGGGAGGATGTTGCATATATATGTTGCCAGAAAAGTTTGAAAAAGTCTGACATTCTGTACAGATATTTTATAGATTATCAAAAATGCCCAATGCTAATCCAACAAAGCCTGAGATACACCTCCAATATAAATTTAAAAAAAAGAATCCACTTAAAAAAATATGGATAAGATTATAGTCAATGATGTATTAAACCAACATGAAAGTGATATGTTTAGAGATTTTTTTATCTCATTTTCATTGTGTATGTTTTTCAGAAAATCAATGATGCACCTGCATACAAAAAAAAAAAAAAAAAAAAAAAAAACTCATACCTTCTGAGGTCATACTAGTAAAGATGAGGAAAATGATATTCTAAACATTCTTTGCTTCAAAATTAACAAATTGTTGGAAAATAGCACTATCATTACCTTTTTTTTTCCCTACTTTATCATTTGCAATTCCATAGAAAGCCCAAGTATCATATAAGATGCCAATGGAAAGTATATAATAACTCTCATATTTCATGCTTAGCTTTACATTCATATATACAATCATGAAACATTGCCAGTATCAAATATATTATGAAATTAATGCAGTTGAAAGAGAGTCTTACCAGCCAAGTTGTAACATTAATAGCAAGATTATCAGGTATTCCTTCAAATTTCCCAGATAGAATTAATATAGAACGATTTGATTTCAAAACACTGCAATGATAGGAATCATTATCCATAGGACTATCATCATCCGAAATATAAGCATGATGAAAATTTGAAATATAATGAAATGTTTCACTGTTTTCCATTCTTGTGTCAACTGAAAAGAAAAAAAATATACATACAATTAAACATATATTGAAGTCCTTCACAAATATACAAAGGAAAGAGCAAAAGAAAATTTACAATGATCAGGGATTCTGGCAACTTTTAATTTATAACATTTAAAATAGGCCCCTAAATGCTGCAAAATCGAATAATTCATGTTACTCCTTACACTAAATTAAGAATATATTCAATAAGCAGAACTTAGAAAGTAGATATATTTACATGGATTTAACATATATATGAATAAAAGTTCTTAGATTCTCTGCCCCCCTTGAATTTTCCGTTGTTGAGATCAATAATGTTCAATATTTATAAATTCAAATAATGATGAGGATCTGAATCCAATAAATGAATTATGGTACTCTTTAAACAAACTTCAACATAAAATTAACATACAAATGCATGATATATGGCCACATTTAATGAAAAAAATATACAGAGCTCTTACAAATATATAAAAATAAATAAATAGAGCTCTCTAATGAGTGATTTTAAAAAAGTTGTGACTTTGAAACATCATGCAATTATTTTACACAGACATGAAAATTTTAGTTCTCATGCTGGAGAACAGAGCTCTAAACTAAATCTCTACAGACTTATCTCAAAAGTAAGCACACACACATATGTAGGTATGTAAATGTTCTTATGAGTAGATAAAGATTTCGTGAAAATAACATGGTAGTTATTTCATATCTTTTTTTCTCCATTATGTAATGGGAAGATTTCAATTTTTATTCATTGTCAAGAGGTTTTGATAAAAGCTAAGGCTAGCAGGAGACACAGTCCAAACAGGAAGGCAGAACACAGGAAAAAGATGCAATTAGAAAATATTTTTAACTTCAGTACTTTTAGAATGGAATTTTGCAGACAATGGATGTTTAGTTTCCAACACACAGAGTGTCATTGAGGGGGAAATAAGCACAATTCAACTCAAAAGTTATAGTAGAGTTCAATTTGGTATGATTAAAAAATAATCATTTTTAGAATGCAGAAAAATTGAAATTATTATATGCATATATTCTCTGACAAAGTTATTCATAACAAACAGTAGAAAAGAAAAGAAAATGGTTATTCTATATTTCATATCTTGAACTAGAAACTAATTTTCTGTAAACAGTTTAATTGATAAAAATAGCTTGTATTGTTATAAAAAAATATCTTCAGAGGAAATTAAAACTTTAAACACAAAAATTAGTACTGTTAACAGTTTCATGTAATTTCAGACATATGTTTTTGAAAAGATTCAGGAAACCTTAAATGATAAACACTATATATTCACTTAAAACATTTATTAAACTTTAGGATTCCAATTATTTCATCCAGCATTTATATGAACGTGTATATAAACATTAATACTACTGACAATAAACAAAATTCTTGATATTTTTAAAACTATAATTAAACATTAACTAAAAATATCTCCTTTCACACACTACAAAGTCATAAATGTATATGAGAATATGAAATGATTTTAAGTTGACTTAACAGAATGCATCACTAGTAATAAATTTTACTATCTCTAATAATGCACCAATTGACCATAACTTGTCCTATTATATGCAAAATAGTGGAGATCATTCGCATACCCATTTTCACTCCTAAAAAACATTCAAAATAAATATATGTATTCATCTAAAACAAAGTTTTTAGTCATACCTTTTTCAAATATAGGAATCTTAAATTAAAGACTTTTAACCTGCACTTGAACTTTAGCAATCAAAGTATCACTCAAATTGAATGAAGACATTTTTTTAAAAAATAGATTGATTATTTTTAAGCTTACCTTTTAAATATGCAGTAGAAAAGATTAACTGATTTGTAAATTATATATATCTATCAGAGGAAACTTTAAATATGTCATGTCTTATCACTTGACAAAACAAAGCTTTGATACTATCCTATGGATTTATAGCAGTAATTACTTTATTAAGCAATTTATGTACATTATTTTAAAATATATAATTTGTTTCCTTTAAAATGCTGACAAAAATTTTAAATGGATGGCACACCATATACTTTCAAGGCATCAGAAAATCAATTATATCAAACAAATTTATGACAATTGATGGGGGTAGGAGAACTTCCCAACATTTGTTGTAAAGCAAAGATATTATGGTTTATCTAATATAATGGTTACATTTTTTATATCAAGCAAGAGGCAGGGATTCTGAAATTATAAAACATGAAACCTTAGTAGAATGCATACTCCCAATATAATAGAATATTTTAATAAAAGAGACAAATTATAACATGGCTCACTTTATACAGTAAAAAATTTGAAAATAATAAAAGCTGGAGTAGTAAGCACTGCATGAAATCTTACACAAATCTAAACTAATTTCAAAAAAAGATTTCTTTAACTCTTTCACTATGCTACCTCAAATTTATTTATTTACTACTGATGATTATATCATCCTTCGCGCTTCAACAGAAACCACACAAGCTAGCCAGATAAAAATACTTAATTACTGTAATATTCCAACAGTTACCATAAACAAAATAAACTTATTTAGGTGCTGCTTTTTTAATACATAATTACAGGTCTAAATTTTACACAGGTTAAGGAAACTGCTTATAAGCTCATGGTACTTTATGAAACTATAATCTATTTGGCAAAGAATATTCAATCAGTGCTTTAAAGAGCTCTATTTTTGTGGAAAATTTGATAAATCATATCTATAACAAAAAAAGATATTTCATTGGAAACCACATTAAACACTAGCTTTCATAAATTAGTTTCATTCTTCTGATATAATGCTATATATTTCTTTACTTAGTGAAGGATCAAAAAAGTGAAATCATTCAAATAAACTTGATCATCTTGATATCCATCAGGCTTTAATGACCAGAATTACATAGAATTTAATTAGAATCTTCAAGACAACAAAAAGGATAAATCATGCATATTCAGCAAACTAATAAAACAAGATTAAAAAATAACAATTCAAATTAGAAGAAGTTTTATTTTTAAACAAAGAGTAATAGATTTGTCTTTTAAAATAAATAGGAGAAAATGACAACTAAATCTGAAGGTATGAATAAAGCTATGCAGTCCTTAAACTCATTAAAAAATTATCTTATGATTCTATTACAATTAAAAAGCAACTAGAAAATTAGAACAGAATTTACTTTTAACCTTTTCACTACTTACCAAACGCAAACTGTCCATATGAATTCTATTTTGGTGACACAATATTTGCACAATTTCTATTTCAAATAGAGTTAACATAATATAAAGAGACTTGTTACCAAGGTTGTTCTAGCTTTACATCATGCATCCCTTTTTTGAAAAAGAAACTGGTCTAAAACTAGTCAACCAGTATAGAATTTGCATAGTCAGATCAGTATGGATTAGTAGTCAGTGGATTAAATATTAGTAACAGATTTTCTGTATAATAAAACTTCCCATAGAGAATAAACATTATAGAATTTTACTTTTTCTTAAAACACTGATATGCATAGAATCGCATATTGTATCAATTAATAATGATATGATCAATAAATCAATCAATTAATAATGATATGGAAGTGCATTGTAAATTTCAGTTATCCTTCAATTATATTAACTGTTATCTACAAATAATTTAATACACCCATGTTATTCTTAAAATGGCTTTTATAAAATGTTTACAATTATGATGATTAACATAAAAGTTGTATTTTGAAATAAAGCACACAAACACACACAAAAAAAGTGTTGATAATATGAATTTTCTTTCTGTTAGATGGAAGATAATGAAATTACTTTACAAATCGCTAGTTATCTCAAACACTATGTAATGAAATAAATAAAGATAAAAATAAAATAAAAATAACCATCATTTTTTTTCAAATTAATTTTATATCAATATTATTACTCACATTTATTAAATTATGATGTCCCCAATCTGTATTAACGGAATTTGACTGTTTAAAATTAAAAGAGAATTTTAAATTCTCATACAAATTAAATGTCTATAATTCAGTAAATTTGATATGTACATGCATACCAATATATCCTAGAGCTCTTTAATTGAAAAAAATTACAACAACACAATCATGATAATAAAAAGATTTTGAAATACACTAAGATAAGATCCATATACATGCACTCAGACGTTAAAGTGATTGAGTCACTTTTAAAAATATTTACTTGATAGCTACAACTTAGTGAATTTTTGTAACATCTTGAATCTTAAAATAACATATAAATTAATTAAGTTGTTTTATATGATTAAATGAGTTCCCAGTTATTACATGCAACATTTTTGCATCATCCAAACAACAACAAATGAAACTTTAGAAAAAAAAAACTCAATTCATTTTGAAAAATAAAAGCACAAGTTTTCAAACCAAAGTGCAGATATAGCGAACATCCTTAATCCTTATCACAAGCCAAAATACCGTCTACACTTTCGAGAGCAAAGGACCATGAAAGTGATGTCTCTTGAGCATTTGATGTCTGGTAAAACTAAAAAAGCAGGTGCACTTTATGGAGTATTTATTACTCTTTATTCACCGACTCCACTAAGTAAATATCTGAAGTTTTCTCATTTCACAACTCATGAGATTTTATTTAAGGCGTTACTTGAATTGCTCAGTGCAAAATGGATTTTGCAGAGACAGCATTATTATGCAACTTTAACTTTTTTTTTTTACTTTTTAAAACTGTAAACTTTATTAACTTTTTAAAACTATAAAATAATAACTATTTTTTATTGCTTTTTTAACTTGTTATGCTCATTTTCAGTACATTTTATTTTTGTTATTAAATCTGGGATAAATTGTTTTTTGAGTGATATCATTAATTTTCAATGCCCTTGATAGTTTCATTTTTTTAAATTATAACTATTATTGCTATTTTAGAATCTACAGATAAATTATGAAGCCAGTGCAATGAAATTCCATTGCATTAACAAATTCCTATTTCTATTGACATTATTTTCAGCTAAATTTATTGAATTAGCTGGATTCTGCTTCAAATTTAGTTTTTAGAGAGTGTAATACAAAGAATATAAAAAGGAATATAAAAGAGACAAATTGTACATATATTGAATTTGAAAATGCTTTTCCTGCAATTTTTCCTTTGAATGTCTTTTTCATTCCTAATAATGTTGATCTTAATCTCATTTATTGTACCATTCAACTGGTTGTAGTGATTATCAAAATTTGTAACAATGAATTATGTAAAATAATACAGCTTTTTTTTTTTGTCTTTGCTATTTTTAGCAACTTTGTTGTTAACTTTCACAGGAATAATAACATGCTAACAAGCAAAAAAAAATTTATACTAAATCTGTGCGAGTATTTAATAAATTAATTCTACCCATCAATATTAAATCTAAAACAAAAATTGATTTTGTTTGTGGTTGTGTAAATAAGTTGAATAGGGTGCATAGCATCATAAAAAGTGCTAAAATTTGAAAATCATTTTTAAGTACCTCAAAAGCGCTTAATTTTTTCGAAAAATGCAAGAAAAACACAAATAAATAATAAATACTGTTATATTTTTCTCCATTTTTTCTTTTTTTTAACAACTGGGTAGATAAGAAAAGGTAGAAGTAATCAAACTGCTTTTTATCTCAGAGAAAGAGGAATATGACAAAGATATTAATAAGGAGGGATTTGATAATTCCCTCCTTCACTGCACTTTTTACAAAGAAGTTGGTGACAGTTGCACCATTCTTGGCACACTATATCACTATAAAAGCTTCAGATGCTTCGTTGAATTTCATTTGCAAACAATATTTCTGTCACTATTGTCAATATTTTCAGGCTGGTAAAAAAAAAAGCTCACAATGATGAAAAAGTTGCTTGACCAGTTACCTGCAGGTAAAAATGGAAAACTGCTCACTAAAGTGTTGACGGTATTTCGCCATGTGATAAGGCCTTTATACCTAAATATAGCATAACTGATGCAAGAAGTTTTCAAATGATTTTTTAACTATATACAATTATTAATATCTCCCCTTCATAAAATTCTCTTTATCTATACTGGATAAACATGATAGTAAATAATATTTATATACTTTGAAAGTCCCCTATTACACTTTTAAATTGTCTTAAAATAAAATTTAGCAGTCATAACAAGTATAAAATACTATACTAACTAGACATATATAATAGAAAAGAAACAAACTTTCATATTAAGCATTTTACAGATATTATTAGATTCTTTAATAACTTAGTTTATAAATTACAATTTCCAAAACCATTTTTACCTTTCACTTTTTATTCTAGCTAATACATGACTAATACAATTTCAAGATATATTTAAAATTTAAGACACAAAAGAAAGCAAACAGAGAGTTTTAAAAATAATTAATTTAAAATTAAATCAAATACCGATGCAAAATAATCCAAAATTTATTAATAAATAATTACAATAGTGTTATGCACTTCACACTAATAAATCCTGAATAAATCACTGTATATTTTAATTCCCAATCCCCCATTTCTATCTATTATTAACTGATCTAGCAACTAATGTTAACTGAAATACAATCCTACAAGCAAATTATTTCAGCTGCCTGCAGGCCTTCTTTGTCATCAGACATATCAATAGCATTACTGTCAATTATTTTATTATAATTTTTACACCACCCTGATTAAATGAATTTGATATGAAATTTACAAATTTGAATATTTTAATGTTCTATATAAATTCTAATCTCAATCCTTCCTTATTACATACCCAATTACATAAAAGAAAAAACACAATGTGTAGAAAGAATTTACAGAGGCTAATATACAGTCAGTTACTAATGAAAATAAACAAAGAGAACAAACAATTTTCCATGGAAAAAAAAAATGTCAGTGAGTATAAAATTGACTGCTTCCAAATGATTTACTTACAATTTTATATATTATTAAAGTTTAATAAAACTTTAGAACTATATTTATAAAAAAAAACTCTCTCAAATGTAAAACAAAAGTAAAGAACAATGTTGATCTAAATTAATATTAGGATGTTGATCATTTATATATAAATTTTTAAATTAGATGATTATAAAATAATTACAATATTAAGGAAAATAAGGAAAAACAGGAAAAAAATAATAAAAAATTTGAATGAAATGTCAATGCCTTGAAGAAGAATAAAATTGATTATCATTTATGTACCTTTCAATTTTTTAAATATTTCAAACAAAAAAAAATTATGAATGAAAAAATTTACAATTAATGATAAATAACCAAAGTAAATAAAATTCTAATTTCGTACTAAATTATTCTACCTTGCGATTAATTTTTATAGTTTTTTTTTAAATAATAAAATTAAGAACACGACAAGCAACTTTAAAAGTAAGAGATAAAAAAAAAGACTGCAGAAGGAGAAGAAAAATGTATGTTTGTGTGTGTGTTTTTTAAAGCTAAAGTTAACCTTCAACTTCACAGAATTTTCGCGAAAAACTAAATAGAAAATGAAATAATTGATTTACAATCATTTATTAATAATTCGTCTTAAAAAATTCTACCGGCGAATAGTGTTAAAGGAATGATTCATGGGAAATTAATAATACGACGTACATATGTCCAATTAAAGCCATATGTTAACATGCAAAGATATACTAGAATTCTTTTTTAAATAAAGCCTTGAACATATAAAATCATGCAAAGTTTTAAATTGAAAAATCACATTAATATAAGAAAATTCTGAATGCATCAATTATTAATAAATAATAACAAAGTGATATTTCAGATCAAAATAATACAACTAACTTTTATGAATCCAGTAATTACAAATTTACGAAAGAAATTTATAAGACGATCGATTCAGAACATGACAAGCGCAATCAAGTAAAAAACAATATTTCTGGCCACGCAAGTTTCACATTTTGCAATATTAGTTATACGCTGATTTGTTTTCGTTCTGTCAAAATAGCAGACAAAAATATTGTAGATATAAGTGTTGCCAACTTAATAAAACAGTTTTCTAAATATCATCTCAAGACTGTGAATCATTGTCATTCTAGAGTAAAAAGTGAAATACTGTTTGGTAAAGACCAAGTACTTTAAGATTCGAATTTACGAAAATAATTTTGATCTGAAAATTATATTTTGTAAAATCTTCTTAAATGATCAACACTGTCAATTTCATGAGTTTAGATAGAATTACAGCATTCAAAAGTAATGATTTCCCACGAAGTTTGCATCATTTATGATAAAGATCCAGATATTACATATTCTAGAGACTTCCTTTGATGTATTCTGTAAATAATATTAACTATTTAATTATGCATGAGTCATGTAGTTAACTAGCTTTTGGAAATTCACGATTTTGGGAATAATCAATATTTTATCTATTGTTTTTTTAAAGTAAAGTACATATTCCTAACCATCATTCTATTTACACCTTTAGTTTTAGACAGTCTTATTAAGTGTGCAGAAATTTTTTGAATGAAAAATGAAAATTTAGTATTTATTATTTCATATACAATTAAAAGTTAGTGCTTTTATATCTACATATTGTCAATAGATGGTGCCACGAGTAAATCGACTTTGCTCATTACTCTTAGAAATCACAAATATTTATAAAAATCGATTCGTGATACAAATTGATACGTTAGACTTCTACTACTTTGGATATATTTTAGTAATTTACATCAATTACAGTAATATGCCGTTTGGTTTGATTTAAGTGATTTGGGAAGAAGAAAATCTATAACCCTCTTTCATTTCTCTCAGAAGTAATATTCTACATTGTATAATTAAGTAAAGTTTAGGAAATACAATGTGTAGTATTGTTTCAAATTATTGACGTAGTATGGAATATAAGATATTTATTATGATGTTCAACATTTAATTCCTTAGTTTTGTGTGATATAATTCCCAATATTGTATGACATAGTTCCCAATGTTTTATTTATTCCCCACAAAAAGCCTTAAAAATTATCACAGCAGGGGGGGATAAAATTTCCTTTGTACACAGATCCTAATTTTTCTTCAGTTAATGCTTGTTACTTTCAGTTTATTTTAATATTTCTCTAACTCACTGATCCAAATTCTTGTTGATATTCAAATCAGAGGACTTTAGTTTAACGTTTCGATGTTTCCTCCAGTGGCACCACTATACTTTACAATATTTCGGAAATATTATATAATATTTCGAATATATATTACCGTATAGCAACACTGTGCAATATTAACAGTAATTAAAGGCTCTAAAATCTTTACACACATTAAAAGAATAAAAATCTTCCCCCCCCCCAAAAAAAGTTCAGTTTGAGATTTGATTTTCTACCAAACTTTTATTTTTTTAACAATACTAAGTTTTTTCTCCTTTTTTTAAAAAATAAAAGCTGAATATTTTGTAATAACGTAAAATAATATTGGAGTTTCTACAAGGAATACTGCTGTAAAAAGCACGATGTGATTGATTTATACCACCGTTGAGCTGAAGGTGTAGGTATTTAACCATATGATTTTTATGATCATTGCCTGACTGATCACTGAACACGGATTCATTTTTGGTATGCTGATTTTGATTCTTTGCCCTAACTTTTAATAAAATTTCCTAGACCATTATTTAGTTAAAGTAAACTATATTAATGTTAGAAAATTAAGGAAAAGAAAGGGATGGAAATTAAAGGAGATAAAATTAAAATAATTATTTACGCAAACTGACTTTTAAAATAATTTCTTAGACCACTCTTTATTTAGTTAAAGTAAAATATATTAATGATAGAAAATTAAAGAAAAGAAAGTAAAGAAAGTAAAATTAAAATAATTAATTACATAAAGAAATTTTAAAAAAAGGTCTTCGAAAAATTCTTCATTTAACCATTACTATAAATAGAACATACCTAAATACTAAGTTTAAACAAACTATCAAAAAGTTAGGTGAGTAGTCCTTGTTTTACGGATAACTTTAATTTACTTTGTCATAATATTAAAATTTAATTTTCCTAAACTGAAAAAATGATAAATAGTTTCAAAATAATAATATGGTTGTTTTTTTTTATCCCCAATATACAGGGTGTACAAAAAGTCAGTAAAAAATTTTAAAATTTATGAAAACCCCCAAAAATAACAAAAAAAAAACTGTTTACACGTTTAGCATTGATAGGGCACGGGCTATTTTTAAAGATATGAAAAACAGCCGACAGATGGCGCTGGTACTAACGACTATGTTGGATGTATGCAAATGAGGCAGATGATTATAACTAAAGTTTTTGATCCAAAACCTGTTTTCCACTGCATGCCATCATGCATGTGAACAAGTACGTTGAGTTGAAAAGATAAAAAGTTTGTTGGTGAAGCTGTTCTGCATGAACCAGGAATCAATGACTGCTGCACTGCTTAAATTCTGACATCAGAAAAATGTGAAGACAAGAAAAGGGCCTTGACGATGACAAGTCTCATAAAACTTGTTCAGAAATTTGAGGAACTGGATCGCTAGATGATCGTGTAAGGTCCGGACATCCAAGTCTAAGGGCAAACAAGTTCAAGGCGCGTTGCAGCCGAAATGGAAATATTAGCGTCAGAATCTAAATGTGGAACACAAATTGCTATAATAAAATATTAGTAACCTTATTTTTTTATTTGCCTGTCTTTTCTTTCCCTTATGTACATAAAGCCATCAGTCAACTGCTTTTTGAGATATTTTTTTCTTACCTTAAAATAATCCCGTTACATATCGATGCTATACCTTCAAACCAATTTTTATCCTGCTTAATTTTCTGTGTTTGATTAAATTTTATAGTTTTTACGGGCGTTCTACACACCCTGCATTTAAAAGCTCTTACTTTTGAACCTAACTTCCACAATTTATTCAAAGCAACAAATTTTAGTTAGTGAGTAGAATGGCTTAGCAATTACATTCATGCAATTACATTCTGTATTAAAAATTTAAAAAAAAAAAAGTTAAAAGAACAATCCAAAATTAGATATGAAAACGCGCGATTTTTTTATCGAGCCAAGCTCGCAGTTCCAGTAATTAGCAGTGCGGTTTTGAAGTCTCGCTGGACCAATGGTTAACACGCCGAGCACAGTACAAAATGTTCCAGTTTCGGATCTGAAGGCAAAAGAAACGTAGGAATACAAATGAACTAGATTATACAAGATATAAATAAAAAATAAGTGTTTGTCTGTGTGTCTCTTATGCGCTGCTGTACCACTCATCCTATTGCGATGAAACTTTGAATACTTATTACTTGCACTTACGAAATGGTTATAGGCATAATACAATAATCTAATATATAAAAAAATGCTTTTGGATCTATTTACCGCTTCTATTAACCATGGATTAACAGCCAAATAACTCACCAAGGAGACGCAACAGATTCAGCAAAGAAGCCAAATTCAAACAAGACGTTAATTTTTTGTTGTAACTTCCGAAAATATTATAGTACAAATAATTTTGCATTATCTTAGTTTTCAAAAAATTATCTTTTTAGCTATATTACAGATTTTGTGATATAAATATATTTTATATGTTTAATCAATTTTAAAAGAAAATATTTTAATCTCATTTTCTAACATCAAGCTGAAGAATTCTGAACGAAAATTAAACGAATCACGAGATACAATAAATAGTTTCTTTCATTACCATTCTAAAGGAACACCAAGCATTAGAATTCTAAAAGAATACACAAATCTAATGTATAAGAATAAATATTTGTTTGTAGAATAGAATAATAAAAATAGATATTTATGCTTCTCCTTTATATGTCAATTTCAATGAATGTATTCATTGCTGACAAGAAAAGAAACATAATTCTTAATTAGACATGATAACTATTTGAAATTCCAAACGATATTTCCAAGATTATTTCTTCCGCGGCAGCAACACGCTGGGTACTAGCTAGTACATGTTAAAAATGAGTATCTTTTTCATAATTAAAATTAATTTAAAGAATATTTACAGAATTGGGAACTGACTGGACGTCGAGGGCTCAAATTACATGACTCAGCAGTTATGGCACAGAACTTGAATATGCTTCCTATCATGCAGATAGATGGTAAACTTGCAGGTAATGAACATATGAGACTTGCTAGTGACATGGGGCAGAAGGGATGGAAAGCAAGCAAGAGAGTTTTTTGAATGGGTATGTATACTGTGCGATAGCTATCGTACATTCAATTCCCTTTCAGCAGAATCGAATTGTTTCCTTTACATCATTCTGTTTCAAAAGGATGAGTGAATGTCGGCATTTGCGTTAAAGTTGTGCTATCATGTGATATTTAGGAACTGAGACTAACTGCATGTAACAATACCAATAAACCTAATTATATCTTTAACTAAGATTTTAAATTAAGACTTTAGACTAAGTGCTTCTGAACAAATTAATTGTTTGTTTGCTTTATATTATCCCTCACAGGATTCATAGAGAAGAAAAAGAACACATGTGATACAAATTACAGAGCAAACCTAAGTAGTAGAGTAAATTTTTAAATATTTTTATAATCTAAAGGGGCTCTAACATCACATCATCACATTTCGTTATCTCACCCTCCTTCCTGATTATTTCCATTTGAGTATAAATTTAAATTCTTTCTTTTCTTTTTTAGGATGACGAGAAAGGACGACACCGAAGAAGCTATGATGTAGGTATAAATTACCTGTTTTCCTAATTTCAAAACCATAATTTGAGTAACTGAAAAGAAATACCCCCCCCCCTCATATACACACACCTCACAACAGCCGACGAGTAATTTTCAACCCTTTGAGGAAATGACTTTGTAATTAAGTTTACTATATGTGTTTGAATCTTATTTACATTAGTACAGATTTATAAAATTTAAAACGTATAGATTCCTGCAGATTTTCAACACTTTATTGAGTTTCATGACAGTGTACCTTTCAAGAATTAAATTTTGGAACCAAACCTTCTTGTGAGCATTGGCAAGTTTCAGAAGATGATACGCTTGTGTATGTATATATATATATATATATATATATATATATATATATATATATATATATATATATATATATATATATATATATATATTTATATATATATATATATATATATACAGTAAAATCTCGTTACAACGAACTTCACGGGACCGTAAAATGTTTTCGTTATAACGGATATTTCGTTGTAATGGAATTTTTAAATTGAACATAAGAAACAATTAGATTAAGAAATTATCAAAACCAACCATTAAAAACTGCTTTTCAAGAACGTGGATGCTACTATCATCTAAAATATGAAAAAAAAAATGACTTACCTCTAGGGAAGCAATCAGCTTTAAAAAACAGATTGCAAAGAAATAAAAACTTTATTTTAGAAAGTCCAGGATCTTTTTATGTACAAGGTTAGTCATCACATTAGAAACTAAGTAGTTTTGAAGATGGTAAATGCTTGAAAAAATCAAGTCCGGCACATTACCTTGTGAATTAATAAATGATCGCAATGTCTCCAAACTCGCTAACGCTTCTGTTGAAGTAACAATTGGCGCATTGTCTTCTACCACAGTTTCTTCATTTTCACTGCTTTCGTTATCAGCATCACTCCTGTCGTCTTTAATGGATTGAACGATGTCTTCTTCTGTCAGTTCATAACATGTTAGGACGTTGTCATCTGCACCGAGATAATCGTTCAAATCAACCTCATCTGAAATCGAAGTTTTCTTTTTTGTGGCGTTCCAAATTTCTTCTAACTCCGATTGCTGAGTTTCGTTTGGATTCTCTTCTTCTAAATCAGCATCCTCTGGAGCTGAATCATCGTCTACTGAATGGGTTGAATGTTTTCAACAGTTGCCTATTGTGGATTGACTGATGTCATCCCAAGATCCACATATCCATTCTATAGCTTCCTTAATGTTGCATTTTTTATCCACATTTTTCTCCAAATCGCACAAAATTTGACGCAGTAAAAAGGTTCTGTAGCGGGATTTTACTGCTCGGATGATACCTTGGTCAAGAGGTTGAAGCTTTGATGTGCAATTAGGCGGGAAATATTCCACATGGGTGTTATCCAATTTTGGTGGATTATTATGGGGAGTACAGTTGTCAATGAGAAGAAGGATTTTCCTCCTCTTCTTTTTCATATCTTTATCAAAATCGATGATCCATTCATTAAAAATAGATTGCGTCATCCATGCCTTTGTTTGATTTGTAAATGCATGGTAATGATTTACAGTTTTTAAAACATCGAGGTTTTGCGGATTTGCCAATGATGAGAGCTTTTCGCTTCTCTGTTCCGGATTTGTTACAGCAAAAGAGGGCAGTGATTCGTTGCTTTGAAGCCTTCCCACCAACACATTTGTCACCTTTTAAGGCCAACGTTTTTCTCGGCTCAAGCTGAAAAAAAAACTCCAGCTTCATCAGCATTGAACACATCATTTGGTCTGTATTTCTTGATGAGAGCTGCCACTTCTCCTCTTCTCCATTCGTTGACCGATACCATCGGTGCGTCATTCGCCTCCCCAGATATGGATTTCATAACCACTCCGTACCGATCTCGAAAGCGAATCAACCATCCAAAACTAGCACTGAAGTTTTCTACACCCAGCATCTTAGCAAATTCTAAGGCTTTTTCTCGAATCAGTGGAACATTTCTGGACCGAACATCTTGAAACCATTTGAAAACTGCCTTATCAACATCTTCAAATTGGGCTTTACGCAACCTTTTTCTTTGAGGGCCAAGAACAGAAGTTTGCAGTTGCTTAAAAATGTTTTCACGATCTTTTAAAAAAGTTGACAATGTTGATGGAGAAATGCCATACCTTTTAGCCACCTCGCCTTTTTTAATTCCATTGTCTACCTCGGATATGATGTTTTTCTTTTCTTCCAAAGAAAACTGTTTCCTTTTCACAGAAGGAGCCATCACTTATCGAGCTGTAGGGTACGCAGAAACCTTACTTTTCGTAACACTTCTCACTCCCGTCTGACAATCTACACTACTCGAAAGACTAGAGGCTTTTTTTTTATTGGGAATGGAACCAATAATCATTCAGTTTTGTTTTTGCACTGCGACAATTTTTTGTTTACTTCTCGGAAAAATCTGTTTTTGTTTGTTAGTTACACTACCCGCCACCAACTTTTATCACGCAGCTGCGTACCCTTTCGACCCGGGGAGCAGTAAATCGCAGCACCTGCTTCGGGACATCTGTTTCCTCGGAGTGGGTGTGAAACCACCTCGGAAATAAGTTGAAAGAAACTCGAAGAAGGTCTGAGTAGTTTGTTATAACGAGATTTTCTTAATTTCGTTATATCGAGATTCATTTAACATTGTTTTAATAGGTTTTCGTTAGGGACTTCTGTAAATTTCGTTATAACGGAATTTTTCGTTGTAACGGAATTCGTTGTAACGAGACTTTACTGTATATATATATATATATAATGTGATGCTTGGCTTCACCGACTTGTCGGCAAGCTCACAGAGGAAAGTTTAGAATTTCAAAATGGCTGGTCTGGGAAAAAATACCATTCCAACTCAAAAGTTTGTTCTTAGAATATCATGTTTTCCTTGTCCATGAATTATTTCACTGGCATTCCAGATGTAGAATCATGGTTACACCATAGTTGCTCCACTTGTCTGAGATTAATTACCTAAATTTGATTCGGAAAGACGACTTGTGGGTTGGAATTGAGAAAATAACCTCAGTTGTAATTTTTTCTGCTTATAATTCAGCTAATTCACTTCTTTCGATTTCCAGGTGGGTTTTAACCCAGAACAGAACGATAGGCAGACCAAGTTTTTTGCTTTATCAACATTGGATTTTCTTCTTATTTATGAAGGCAGATCTAATGTTAACATTCTTCAAGGTAGCGTTGGAAGAAAGGCGAAAAAAACTGATGGTGGCTAGTATTTTCATTGTCAACAAATCTGGCTTCAAAAATCTAGAGATCAGTTCTGTCTGAAAAATAGAGTGAAAGAGGATTCAACATAAAATCGTATATTTTTTTATAAGGTTAGATAATTAACTGTGATATATGTATCACAATTAACACCGAAGATTTTCTGTTTCAAAGAAATGAGTCTTTGCTTAGTCGAAATGGTTTTAAAGAAAATTTTTCGGTCCAAGTTTGTATAATAGATGCAATGGCGAAAATCATTGGGACCCATAACCCAAACCCGAAACCTAATATATTCTACTTTAATCAAAATGGAATGGGAGATGCCTGCTAGCCAACGTAGTTCTTCGCGCCCTGGTAAATCAGACCAAGAAGTTCCTTTGCAAATTAGGGAGCATTGCTATTTTATGCTTAGTTAAGGTCTTGTCCCAGATGCTAATACCATAAAGTCTTCTGTTTTCTTTAAAACAATTTAATGCAGTCTTCTTTAAGACAACTTTATACCAAAATTTTATTACTTTATAGTTTAGACTCTTGATGGACTTAGTAACCAGGTTAAAATTAGAATTAGAGCTTCCTTTGTCAGTGATGAAATATAAGCTGTCCAAAATAATTTATTATTATTTATTATTTTTAATGGTTTTAAACTGACAAATACTTTAATAGAGATGATTTTTTGTTCTTAAAAGTTGTTGTTTTTTTTCTGTTCAAAGCCTAGGATTTTTAAAAAAATCTTTGTGAAACTACATAGCTGAGTGCCAACGCCCGACACCATTTAACTGAAAGCCGCAATTTAAAGCCAAGAGGCTTCTCGCGAAAGTTGACCAGAGTTAAGCTTGCATTGATGGTAAGCAAAGAGGACGTGTTTATAATCAAAAAATGAACACTAATTTTCCTCGTGCTAACCATGAGCATCCCTCATGTCATCATGTGTAGTGTTTCCTAATTCTATCCTAGATTCCTGAGGGAGATTCAAAACAAATTTTATAACCAGCAGGAACAGCTATGTATTATTATTATTATTATTATTATTATTACCATTTTGACGTTTCAGCTGATATCATGAATATCGGGTTTCATAGTCAGTTTATTGGAATCATTTTTCAGTTTCTTATTTAATTTTTTTTCTCTTCTGGGCCCCTTGCTTTTAAATGTTCTTGTTATGCCTTATATGTTTACTTTTGCCTTATATGTTATGAAAATCTCCCAATGATGAGACTTAAAATATTACCTGTAGGTCTCTGTGCCTTACAATAAAATATGTTATGGATCATGTAGATCAAGAATATTAGAAAATAATGCATGTAATCACCTAATAGAAAACACTTTTAGGAAGATGACGAGGTTATCAATTCATTAGGCCATCTTACCTCGATCGGGTATGTTAAAAGTCTCATTTTTGTAGAAGGATAGAAAAGAATAAAAAACAAATAAATAATTATTAAGAAATTGTATTATTGTCTATGGTAGTCATGCATAAAAAGGAATAACCAAATATTTTCCTTACTAGTCAATGAGATCTTGCGTTTTAAAGTGGAAGTTACGATATTTCAGACAAAAGATTGGATTATTATCTAACATGCAACAAACTGGTGGCAGTGTAGAGAGTAAGAAGCATCTGTCAAGTAATGCAGTGGTGAATTTTGACGAGGTCACAGTCAATAAATTATTCTAACGAAACCTTTTAAGTAAATTGCATTGATGATAATAAAGTAACGTGAAATAAATTTATTTGTGCTTTTAAATTCCCTTTTATGTTTATTTTATTTATGTGATAGATATCAAATAAAAAAAGTTTCTGCCATTTATCATTTTTTTCTATTTTTTATAATATAAAAATGATAAAGTGGCATCAATTTCTTTCTGTCTTTGTTTAATTTCAAAATGGGATGAACATTGCTGTATCCAATCACTTAAATTTTGATTTAAATAAGTATAAAAATCGCGAAAATTATTCTTAAAAAATAAATTTTTCTTTTTTTTCTTAAGTTTAAAAATAGGTATCTTATTTAATTTTTAAAAAATTAGCTTGGCTTTAAGAATCACCAATCTTTTTCATGAGCTATAATGAATTGTATCAAAACCGAGAACTATTAAAGAAAAATATTCCAATTTCTATTCCTTTCAAAGTTTAACGTTCTTTGCCCCAAGGACTGGATGGTATTTTCTATTCAATTTCATATTTATGTTAATTTTTTAAGTAAAAATACGTATTAAAATAATTTAATTAGCATTATTATCTTACCTAAATGACTTAATACTTCACTAATTTCAAAATTGGCTACTAAATTCATTATTATTAAATATAATAATTTAAATTTATTTTTAGGCTATATTAATTATTTAAATATTTTATTTGAAACAATATAATAAAAAGATGCCAAAACAATTACCATCATTTTAAATACGCTTTGATAATAGGATTGGACATTTTGAAAATTCACAATAGTATTATGTAAAAAAGTTATATAATATATATATATTTAAAAGACATATCTATATATGCCTTTTTTATAGATATTCTTTGTATATATCTATAAAGGAGGTATATATATATAAGATATAAATATAAAATATATATTTATATCTTCATAAAAGATGTAAATATTATATATTCTATGTTATTAAATTAAACACAGTCTCATGTCTCACAATCTCATGTCATCAGTTAATTTTACACGTATTATGTTTATCTTGGAAATAAGTTCTTTTTGATGCATTATGTTGATTGGCCATGATATCGAGAGAGATCAGACATTTTTTATTTGTCTTCATTCTATAACAGTATTTTAGTTTCGTGAAACTTCGTTTACTGTTTGCATTTGTGGCTATTAGGCATCGGTAAATTTTCAACACAGTCATTACATTCTGTAAAGCTGATTGTACCATGTTATCATTCATTATCTCATAAGAATTCATTGCAAGTACTATTATTTCTTCATTTGTTTAGGGAACTTGTAATCTGAATATTTCAGAATGCACTATTTCATTACCAAATTCAGATACGATATTCTATGAATAATATTCTTAAAACTTTGAGCAATTTCCTTAGTTTCGATGTCGATTCTTTTCGAGAAATGAATAAAAAAAATCTAAATATTAAATTAACTTTATTATATGCTTCAAGTCACCATGAAAGTTTTAGGTATAGCATATCCACCATATATCAATATGATTCTACTCTTAATTTTTACTTTCCTCTAAGTACAATGTATTTTTTACTAACGTCTTCGAAATGTTTTTTACTTTCCCTCATAAGTCAGCTATGGCGCTGTATTAGAAATTAGTTGTTTCCTTTGTCAAGTATTATTGTCAAACATTTCGAGTAATTTAAATACACCTGTCACAAGTTTTTGTCACTTTTCATTGTATTACGGATTCTCCCTCCAGAAACTGAAAAGAAATGATTCAAATCTATTTGAGGCAGAAAAGCACATTTTTAGCATTATGTCTGTTCATATCTTAATATGATAACTCAAAAACGCTTTAAGCTAGATAGATGAAATTTGGTATACATAAGACACAATTCATAGATTTCTCTCAAAATTTAACGAAATACATTCAAGGAATCTGTCGGACTGGTTGTTCGAGTACAAGTGAATTCTATAAGCACAAAATGCAAAGAGCTAGGAAGATAAATTTTGGTACACAGGTTTAACATTTACAATATAGGTACAAATAAACAGTTGACCATCTGTCTGTCGTTAATTTTGTATGCATGTAAATACAATGTCTTTAATCATTGAAATTTTATTTGATTTATATAAAATCTTATTCGTTCAACATTTTCAAACCAAATTTTATTTGAAATGGAATTTTATTTTATCCTGTATCGATTTTATTTTTATTTTTATTTATTTTTTATGTTATTATTTTAATGCTTTATATTTTAATGTTAAAATGTTTTTCAAATTCCAGCTTCAATCGATCGGAAGAAAATACGTTCAAAATATTTATTTGATTCATTAAAAGTTCTAGATTCATGCCAAAGATTTATATATAATAACTACCGTTCGCCTGTGATATGAAAGGTATTCGTGACCTTACCTAAATTTCACAATTTTATTTGAAGGAAAGAAAATAAGTAATATATTGGAGAGTATGAGAGAAAATTTGCAGGAGAACATTTCCACTGGTTTGTGCAATTTCTATCAAGTAGATTTCCAAGAACCGATCTTTTGAACAAAACCAATCAAAATAATTTTCTTTTTTGTAAACATGCCATAGAAATCTTTTGATGCTCATTTGAGTTCTAATTGGTGAATTAAAGGTAAATACCAAATTTTTCCCGCTAGTGGTGTAGAAACTTGAAAACTTCCGAGAATTCTTTTATATCCCATTCATTCCGGCGAGAAATCTTTTCGCATTTTCGGTACTATTCCGTAGAAACAGACAAATTAAAAATCAAATAACAAAACCCTTCTCGATATTTTGTCTTTAACATAGGCCACGAGGGAATTCTTTTCATAAGCAAAAAGCTGTAAGACCTATATATACCACAATTTTACTTTGAACAAAGAAAAAAAAACTTATGCTTTACAAAAATACGATCTTCCTCAGTTTAATTATGGGATAACGAGCTTAATATTTGCATATATAATATATACAATGTGTCCCAAAAACCTTGACCGGGGCTTTTGTTCCTTAAATATTGAAGCTTGTGAAGGGTCAATCACAAATTAAAATACAAATATTTACAGTTGCAGTCGCAGAGAAGGAAAAAATAAAATAAAATGTGCATCGTAAGGAAATAAAATATTCTTCCTGTTTTTAATTTTAAATAAATTTTAAAATATATGCTTCCTGAAAAATGCTTTACAATTTAATATCATGAATTACAGAATATAACTTAGAAATAGCTTAGTGAATGAACTTCTAAAAACAATTTATGTAATCTTTCCTTTAAGTTATTATTTCTACAAATCTTCAATACTTTTGAGCCAATAAATAGCTAAATTACTATTTATTTATTCAATCATTACCTTCTTTGTTAATTTTTGTACGGCCCTTAAAACTCGAACATCCGATGTGATGTTTCCTCTGCGAACTCATATCCAGGCACCGAAAAGCTGTTTAAGTCAGCATTTATTTAGTTTCATATCTTTGAGACTTTTTGTAATAAAATGCTGAAATTTCTTACGTGATCTTATAAGAGAATGGGGCAAATTATCGTCACTGGGAATTTTTTTGCACGAGGAGGGGTATGAAAATTTAAATTTTGTATTTTTTAAGATTTAGTCCTTAGAAAATTTTAATTGATGACTTCATAACATTTTGCATCTTTTTTTTTCGCAAGTTTGCAATTTACAGTATATGTCTATGATCAATATTTGAGGAATAAAAGCCGCTGTCAAGGTTTTTGAGACACCCTGTACAGCAGGTTTCATTAAGTTTTTTCCAAGGGCTTGTTCAGCTTTTATTACTGTCACACTTTTGGGCAGCTTGACGACTAATTTGGAAAGAACCCTACGATTTCACCAGACAGAGAAAACGACATCCACTCTCCATCTTCCTCACTACATCAGTGAGGGGACTGTCAACTCTAGACTTAATGCGATAAGGCTTCATTAGAAGTAGCATGTCTGCATAAAGACGAGGCTAATGGTAAACGCTAAAACAGCTCTTCCTTCCCTCGTTCCTTTTACTTTTCAGTATACGATTATAATGCTTTCTATATAGAGAAAGTAATGTAATCGTCAAAAAATTTGTACTCGAGAATACCACGAATCTCTTCATTTCAGACCACCCCATGATCGAAAAACACATTTTTACAAAATATCTGTCTACTTGTGACAAAGATAATTTAATAACGCTATGAGCGAGAAGGATGAAATATGATTTTTCCTCCAAATTTGTAGATTTCTATCAAATTTTGAGCAAAAACTATTTAGAAGTCCTTCTTTCTCGCTGGCTATTTGGATATAAGTTAACACAATAGCTGCAAAATGAAGACAGCTAGATGTATAAAATTTGGTACACAGATTTAACTCTTATAGCGTAAACAAATACCAAGTTTTGAATGATATCCAATAATGGGACTAATGTCTGTCGGTTTGTACTTCTAAAAAAACACAATAGCTCAAAAAAAAGTGACTTAAATATATCAAATTTGATAAATGATTTTATAACTACAGTTACATTTTTGTATCAAATTTTGGTTTTAATCGGTTGGAAAACTCCCATCAAAAATACAAATTCTCTTTTTGGATGTTGTTAACCGTATATCAAGGATTAATCGCCAAAAAAACTTGCCAAGGATGACACTATAGATTCAGTAAAAATATTAAATTCACGCGAAATGCCAATATTTTGTAACTATTGCTTCTGAATCACATACAAGATCTTCTTGTCCTTACTCAAGGTCAAAATTCCATGGATTTGAAGAGGATACAGTGCTGGTTTTCTGCTGAGGCAGTGGAGGGGATCGCCTCCTGCCTCGAGATTTATAGGGGCTTTACAACCTATTTCATCGCATATCACAATGATGTCGAAGGCGAATTTCTTATTCAGAGTCACCCTTTCGATCTGAATATAGAATTTTCTTCCTTTACTTTTTCTTTAAAAAAAGACGAAAGAATGATAATGAATGAATAACAAGAGCCAAATGAAAATTGTGAGGCGGGGATAAGCATGGATAAAAATACGATGTAAAAAAAGAGATATTTAAATAACTTCAAAAGTCATGGTATTTAGGATGTTTCTAAGATATAAACAGGATAATAGAAACGAAATTAAGAAAGCAATCTGAATATTTAAAATAACGTGTTAAAAAATTAACCAATCACCCAACTTAAACCACGGGTTAGATGTCGCCAATATCTATTTCACATGAAATCTCATAGACCCTAGATACGGCAGCAGTGATCGTCGTATCTACCTCCTAAAACTAGATTTGAAAGTTATCTCAAATTAAAACTATACCACACTGGATTGATTAATTCTGTTTTATTCGTCAATTAATTTCATCACTTTGCATTATAGTTAATAAATTTTAAGTTTATCGAGCAAGTCTCTTTTTAAATGTTATTTCCATTTTTTTATGTTCAAATGTAATAGATCAAAATTGGTGACATGGCTTAGGACATTTTTTTAATGACAATTGCAGAGCATATTTTAAAAAGTTAATTTCAATATATCAAGTATAAAAAAAAGACATAAGTAGAATTAAAAAAATAATAATTTTGAATAAAATGGCACAAAAAAGAATGATGGAACTTTTCTTAACTTATTCTATATAATATATAATAAGATTGGTCACTTTTTAAAAATATAAAGCCCCGTGTTTTATTAGAAAAAATAACGCAGTGTGAAACTTGTAAATGGTTATTAATTAGGAACATAACACAACTAATGTTTCAAAAATACTTTATAGAATAACTGATTTTAATTTGAATAAGTTCACGGCCTTTATAACTAAATGAAAACACAAAATTAATTCGCTTAAAAAATATCTAAATCCCTTGATGACTCATTCCCCCTAAGATGTAGGGATCCCTAGGTAATTGTCTGCTTTTTTGTTTAATAATCCGAACTCAGTTTTAGTTGTTTTGCTTTAAACAGAAAAAGAAGTAAATGTTGGAACAAAAATTGCGATTTGCCACTTTAATTCATTTAAGTGTCATCTCTAGTTCCTAAATTACAAAAGTTATGTATGGTGCATAGCTATTAGGAGAAATTAAAATGAAATGGAGATTTGCGGTGCTGTTAGAAAAGGTTTTCTTCCAATATTTTTGCAATATTTTTAGAAAATAATTTTTTTTAAAACTCCTTTGAAGTACGTAGGTGTAAGTAACTAAAATTTACTGAAACGAGCTTAGTCGAAAGCTTTTAGTTAATTAAACATCTTGTCTTAAACTCTTCTACTAGCAGGTTGAAAAAACGTCTGTGGATCAAAGATTCCCCTTTTGTTACAACTCTTCCCCTTCCACATCTTGCTATCAAAATTAATGCTCATTACAAAAAAACCTGTTATAATAAAGGTAATTAGTATATTAATATAGAATATTTCATCCCAAAACACTTTATAACAGATTAATATTATTTTACATTAACTAATTGCACATTTGGAGAGCTCAGAGGACTTACTTATTTTACACTTGGAGAAAACTAGCGCAGATAATCTCCCCATAGTTTTCTCCCATGCTCTCTGATAAATGCACTTGCCCATTATTTGCATATTATTGGTGATATATAGCTACAGAAATGCGTACTAACATTCGCTATTTGACCACATTTTATTTGGTGATTAATCAACGGGATGCGGTTAATACACAAGTACCAGATACCAGGCCGGATATGTAGTTTGGAAGTCCTTTCACCAAACGAATGAAACCAAAATTTGACAAGAATAGAATTGTAATCACAAAATCAAATATCAGATTTCAATTATGAAACAAATTTCATACTCCTAAGTTGTCGCGTTTTTGAATAATCTCGTTTATAAGCAAGGAAAAATACAAACCGTTGAATTTAAATTTTCTACATTAGTAAAAAGACACATCATTTTAGAAGTTTGAAAGAATCATTTAAATCAGGGCTTTTTGAACTGCTGGTCTGAATCGGAAATAAGGATATAGACCATGGAAATTTTACACAGTTATGTCTTTTCAGTTTCTTTAATATTTATAAAAGACTAAATATAGTTTTCCCCCTTTCAAACTTTATCGTTTACTAACAAATTATGACTTGTCTGCACATTTCTCGTCTGCATCCTCGGGGCGCGTCACAGAGAAAGTATGAAGTCCACATGCAAATCAAATCCCTGATTTATGCTGCAAAAAAGTAGAATCCGATATCAAAGATGGGAGTGTATTACGCTCATACCGTATCGCTCATACTGTAATAGAAGGAAAACCACTTTTGCATTTTCGCTTTCTTTATGAATAATTGAATTCAAAATTTTGCACAGATTTACAATATTGGTTTCAGGATTTGATTTCCTCTTTGTAAATATTTTCCAAGACATTACATATTTGAGTTATTGCATTCGTACACACAAGAATATGCAGACCACAGACCACATCTACAATTCTGCCGATAAAAACATGTGCTAAATTTTATCTATTTACCTGTCGTTCTAAACTGTGGTCCCTTAATGGTAAGATCGCGACTTTTGGGGTTGGAATGTTCAAGACTCAAAACTCGATTTCGCTAAAAATATGTTATGCATGCTGGTCTATTGCTTGTTAAATCTAACGACTCGGAACAAATGTCAAATGAAAGTTGTGAGATCAATTCAAATACAGTCCTTCCATTGATTCTAAAATGGCGTTAATGTAACAAACTTTGTATGTTTTAGCTATTGAATTCACATGGAATGATGGACTGACAGCTTCTTAAATGAATTTTATCTATAATTTGACAGAGGTCTATAATTTTGATGCAAAGACCATATACCAAATACCATCCGCGTAATTCAAAACGTTTTTAAAAATCTGTTTTCACCGCTAATCAAACAAACTGACATGCAATCAGACAAAATTCAAAAATTGATTTTTCGAACTCAGAGAGATTTTCAACATTATATTAATCAGAATTTTGACATTACAATGTTTTGTAAACTTTTTATGAGAAGAGTTAAGAAATGGTTTTGATTGTAAATATTTTTTAAAACCTTGAATGCCTTTTGCCACTTATTTACTTCTTATATTTGTCTATTTGTGCTTGTAATTTGTTTATTTTGTTCCAATTTCGGGAACATGATAAAATATTTGAAACAAAATTTATGTCTTGAAATGTTTATCCAGCCAAAAATAAAGTGCTTATAGAAAATGGTTAAGAAGTTTAAACTTATAATTTTAATCGGCGTATTAACCGATTTAAACTATCTTTAATCGGTTAAGCCTTAAATAAGTAGAAGCAATGCAGACAAGAAAATAGAACCTTCCGCATTTGAAACATTTACTATCTTAGTAAACTCTTTCATGCATTTCGGCTGTTACTAAATGTGTTTTGTGTGAAATGAATGATGGGTCCCAAATCGATAGGCTATTATCCGGTTCCATGTTTCAGGAAGGTACATGTCATCAAAATTGTCCTGGTTTTAATACCGCAAGCTATTTGTCATTGTCTAGAGGTGAATTTTAGGACCAGTACTCGTTGAGTTCTTCTCTCTATATATATCAGATGTTTTTTAAGACCTTTCGTCTGTCCGCTTGCAGAGATGTAATGAATGAAAAAATATGAAGCTACAAATGAAAAAAACTTTTTCATGAGTGCATTTGAAAGAATCGATAATTTTTTCCTTCAAAAATCTAATGGTCAAAACATAAGTCTTAAAATTGTGAGAGGAGATGGAAACATTTTAAATAAATTAAAATCCTATTCACAGTTTATAATGTTTTTAAAAAAATAATTTTGTATTTTGGATATTTGGGATTTTTGTTTCTTATAATATTCATTTGGGTTGCATACAATTCTGCTATTGCTTTTTACGCCTCACATAGCTACTAAATTCCATACTTTTGATTTATTAACTTTTGTTAAAAAATTGGCTTATCTTTTAAATTTAAGCGCAAAAACTCAATATATATATAAAACTATATATAAAATCTTTTTTTGTTTTCAGCCTTAATTTCTTTTGTCACTTAATGTGGGGCCAAAAAGGACGTACAATATCTAAGCTTTATCCAGAACCGATTGAATGAGTTTTTAGGATAATTACTGAGTTTTTTTTATAACTCCTAGCCGCCCATAGTGACTGACTCGTGAAAAATTGTTTGCATTTAAGTACAATTCAATCTCTTATATATAGCTTTGTTTTCATGATACTGTCAACAAAATAATTTTAAGCACCGAATTACGATAGTCGCAACAGCCGTTTTAATTTAATATCATCCTGCCTTCTCTGTTAATCTGAGAATGAAGCTTCCTAATGGAATCAAATCCCATGACGATATAGTGCCATTAGAAACGCAACTGGCTGAACAATCTATCTTCTAAATACACATTGTTTTTCGCGTTGCTGTAACCACATTTTGTTATTCCTTAATTAAACGGCCTGGTTTAATATATTAACTAATGATAATTTAAAGGTAAAATTTATTTTTAAAAATAAGATTTTACACCTATTGGAAAGTTCAGTTGTTCGACTAACAACTTCATTTTTTAATTTTCTTTTTCAAATACCAAAGTTAATCATTTTTAAAGCAAGAAAACTGTGGTTGATTTTGAGGAAACTAATGCGAACAATCTTAGAATTGAAAAGGTTATTAGTCCTTGCGAAATGTATGATCAAATATTCTGATTTTCAATTTTTTTAAATCTTAAGGATAATGAGTTTCCTCACTTTTTTAAAATTCACATTTCTATTGGCATGCTTAAAAAACTTGAAGAACAATAAGATAAGAGATATTTCATCAGTCATATTTAGCATTAACTATTCGATCACGATCTCGTGTTGCAAAATGTGCTTAGTTTTCCTCCAAAATTTGCAGAGAATCTGTTAATGTATGTGATTTAAGTTTCTTGCCTCTTCACGTGGTTCATTACGCATTAAATGACGCTTCACCTAAGATCTGGAGAAACGCTTATTATTTTGTCATTAGAACGAAGATATTAATTTTACTTTCTTGTATGCAAAGAGAAAGCATCAAAACTGACAAAAAATTAAATAAAGAGGTATCGATGAACTTTCGCCGTTTAAACCTCACTGAATTCGAAAAACCATTTTTAATCTGTCAATTTTGGAACAATGTGATTCAAAACTCCAAGCAGCTAAAAATATGAAATTCGGCACGCAGTCTAAACAGCACAATTATACATTTCTATCAAACTTCTGTCAAGTCAGAAAGTTTCTCAGTTCAACAAGAAATCCGCCTGTTTGTCTGTCTGTTCAAGTGATTAAGAACAAGATAAAAACTGAATAAAGTAGATTTATGTAATATGGCTTCTGATTTCTACTGAATATTTATAGCAAATTTTGGATAAAATCCACCAAAGGATTGACTTTTTTTCATCTAATTATAATACAATACTCAAAATTATAGTATAATATTCAAAAAGTTTATATAATACTAAAAAACGCAAACAACTAGACAAATGAAATCTGTTATGGTCTCTTAAATTGAGATTGCAAATCGAAGTGAAATCTTGGATAAAATCAGGCAGGAGGAAGGGGTTTGCTTCTAAAATGGATACTCAGTGATCATCACAATACTTGGTACAAAACTAAACACAGTGTTTGCAAAATTTTGTAAGTATGAAAAAATTGAAAGGAAAATACTCCTGTTGGTTTTTTAAAAAATTATTGCTATATTGAGTATTTTCCATTCTATTCGATACTGTATATTTTCCTATGATATCAACAGCAAAAAATTGTTGGATTTCGTAGGGGTACTTTGTTGCTCATATTTGTCATAAGAATTTCAGCATGTCTTGGCTGGTCAGAATAAGCTCTATATGGAAACTTGATGCAAAACTAAACACAATACTTGGGATATTGCGCATGTAGGAAAAAAGTCTAAAGAAGAATATTCTGCCTAGTTTATTTATTTTTTGAAGTGTTTCCTGTTGCGACATTGAATAGTTTTCCATGACATCTTGAAGAAAAGTTAAAACTTGCTCGGCTTCTTCAGACTGACTTTTTCATTTTCTTTATTCAGCTGAGCTATATTATTGATTTCTGATAAATGTCTTAATGTAATTATTTTAATTTTTCTATTTTTTAATAATTTATTATTTGATTTTTTGTAAATATTTTCTAAAATTTTAATACTTTGCTTTTATATTTCCAATTTAGTCTTTATTTTATTTCTATTTTTTCACTAATTTTCTTAACTATGTCAAAATTCCTTATTTTAAATGTTTACTATCACTTATAATTTTGTATAGCCTTTATATTTTTGTACAGAAGCTATTGGTTATATAAGCTTGTTGGCTTTCTTAGGAGTTTTCTGTTGTCCGTATTTGTCATAAAATGTTTGATAAGATCATAAGATTCCAGAGTAAACACTTTGTGGTTACTTGAGAAAAATAGTGCTGTTATTTTGTGTATATATGAAAAAGCCGAGAGAATATTCCTGTTGGTTTATTTATTTTTTAAAGTGTCTCCTATAAACAGTCAACACTTTATGACTGGAAAGAGTATTAATTTTCCTTTTGACATAAACTTCCGATCCTAAACTGACCTAAATTTTCAAAAACATATCAATGTCCAGATCTGAAATATTTTTTGCTTAATTCCATTGGTCTAGAACGAAAAAATTTAGTCCGAATTCTCCATTTTATGTCCTGTTTATAAATATCCATTTCAATGAGATTTAAGACATGAGAAATGACTGAAGAATTTAGAGGAAAAAAATTATTTAAATTTGTCTTCGATGCAATTTGTTATTTTTTCATTATTTTCAGCCCATTCTGACATTGAAGTTTGTTGATCGGAACACAATAGTTCAGATTAGAAATGCATAGAGTTTTTTTTATGATTTTTTTAAAATTCTTTTTAATGAATATATTATTGTGTTCAACTTCTCAGATTCAAAGACATTTCAATATCCTTGGAACTATTATTATACTGTAAAAATATTCTGGAATCAAATTATCTCAAATCAAATAAATATTCTGGAGTGAGTTATAATCATTTCTTAATACCTGAATAAGGTATGATTAGTTAACAGTTTTCAACAGCAATATTAAGCTTCTCTCCAGGAAGTACATTTTCGAACAAACATTAGCTTCTCGGCTTTGATTAATAGATTTATCACATAACAAAGTATCATTAAATTAATAGACATTTGTATATTTTGATACAATGCTATACAATAGCAATTCTTTAGATCTGAAACTAGTTGTTCTGCTAAAAAAGGTTTCACTAGAGAATTGAATTAGAACACAATTCTTCAAAAACAAATTTACCTCTAAATACCAAAAAAATTTTGTTTTAAAAATTTATCGCCCTATATTTTTTCGATAAATGGTTTCGAATAAAAGAACGTTAATGCAGATTAAGGCAGATGGGTCACCATTGGAATAATGTAAAAGCGTTACAAAACCTAAATACATTGCCAAAAGAAAAAAAGAAAAAGCATCGAAGAAAAAAATCACGCTTTACTTAAATAAGAAAGACAAAAAAAAAAAAACTTTTTGGTTTTGCGCCCATATTTAGTCTGAAATCAGAGCAGCCAATCACAGCTAAACTCAAGGAGGAATTTTTTGTTTACACCTTTGCTACTACCTGATAAGTAATTTTAATATCTTCTGGAGACGGTCTCCGTGCAGCTCCAATTCATGAATCGTTTAATCACTGATCAATTTTCTATCTTTTTTCTTTGTTTTTATTATCAATATTATTTTTCATTTTACTTGTTCACTGAATTCTCAAGAAGGAAAAAAAAATCACCAAAAAGTCTTAAAAAGGAAAAAAGAAATGCTTAAAAATAATTTAAGAAAATGGTGCAGCTCTGCAGTCCAAATGGAAGAAATGTCATCATTGATTTCCAAAGTTTAGTTAACTCAAAGTATTTCTTTATTTTTCATTTTAGAACTGTTTCTTTCCTCGAAAAATTAGAGGACAGTGCATCAAATCTTTCCGTCAAATCAGAAATACTGGTGCGTGATAGAATTAGTTAAAATAAGTTGAATAAAAGCATTTTTCGAAACACACTTTTATTAGTGTGCTGATATTAAGATTTTGTTTCCTTGTAATTATTTTCAATCTTAAACTCAGTTTTCTTTCCTATTTGCTACCAAGTTCGGCCATTTGTATGGGATAAAAATTTGATTAAACATCGATTAATTGCAAATTAAGTTTGGAAATATTAAAATGGCTTATTTTCCTCGGAAACACACAATTCTACGAAGTTTTAGAACTATAGTCCTCAAAATGGGAGTAAAAAATCGATTGCAAAATCCCATCTTTGCAATAATTATTGCAAATTAAATAAAGTACGCCAAGTTAAATAAATATGATGGTATAGTGGAAATTTAAACGAAAATTGTATGCGGTTCCACTTGCACGCAAGCAGAACCGGCCTCTTCAATGAAGGGGCCCGGGTTTAAGAAGCTACTTGGGACCCTGATTTTTTGGTGAAGTAAAAAAAAAAAAATACAAATTCGAACAAATATTATTAATGCATGTTTATTTAATGCGAGATTTTATTTTTGCTAATATATCACTTCAGAAAAAATTTCAATTTTTTGTAATTTCTTATATTGATGATTAATATTGCAAGTGCATTTAAGTGTCCTGAACACATGCTTGACCGAAGAAAATTCTTCATTAATTTTAATTTGCTGAAAGAGCACCCATCATTTGCTATAGTAACTGGAAAACGTAAAGAAAAGTTTTAACACAATTACACTTAGAAATAACTCATTATAGTTATTATTTAGTATGCATTGCAATATGTCTTGTGTGTTAGTTACATATCTTTCAGTCAAAATTAAATCCTATAACAAACCAATTGCTTGGAATAGATTTTCATCAACATTTGTGTTATAAAAGTTCACAAAGTTTGTTTTGAGCATTTCTCTAATTCATATTTTTTAAAAGTGTTATATCAGTAATCAATTTGAAATCAGAAATACTATTTGGTATACTTTAAAACCCATTTTCTAATTGTACAATAACAGTATCAATTACAGTGTTAAAAAATAACACCTAAATTCTTCTACCGGGTTTTTTTGTAACTTCTTCTTATTCGGAATATAATCTTTTCCTTTTTTGAATTCATTTCACAGGAAAATGTTCTGAAATGTTCAAACTATGTGCTAGCACTTTTGCTTCGTCTAAAAATATGTTAAATTTTGTTCTTGAGTTTTGAATTTCAGTTCTAATTTTATAAAATAAACTGGAAGCCGAGTCAACAACAATTGTTTTTGTATGAAATAGTTTATTGATAGTGTTAATTTTGGACAATATTGCAAACTATATTATTAAACATAAAATAAATGACATTTCTTGCATTGCATCTAATAAACTTTTAGTTTCGGATACCACTGTATTATCGTTACTTACATCAATTAATTCTAGGGTGTTACAAGCTTGTTCAAATTGTGTATATGTTATCCTTTAAAGTATGAAATCCTTTATTTTATAGAATACCTAGTCATTCTATGAAATAATTTATCAAGTCCGTTAAAGTGTGTTATATGTTATTGATTTGACACTTTAACTAGTTGTTTCATAGAATAACGATCTGCTACCCGTTAAAGTGTAAAATAATCTATATCATATATCTCACTTTTTATGGTACGTTTCCATAAATACCATTTATTCGCTGCATAAATTAGATAAATTGCTTCTTTTTCATTTTAATTGTCTATCATTAGTTTATTTATAGAATACCTAGTTATTTCCTTTTAGATAAATTGTTTATTTATATTTTAACTGTCTCTCATTAGTTAATTTATAAAATACCTAGTATTCTATGAAATAACTAGTTAAAGTGCCAAATTAATAACATCTTACACACTTTAACGGACACGATCAGTTATTTCATGAAATAACTAGGTATTCTATGAAATAACTGAATTATATACTTTAACAGTAACATATACACAGCTTACTGAATCTATTTACTTCCCAATGAGTGTCACATAATGATTTAAGAGTAATGTTTAAATACTTTTGTAGAATTCCCCATCTTTTTGCAGGTGCAGAAAATAAGCAATATAAGCGTTTCTATAACCTAAAATTTTTTAAATAATATTTACTGCTGAAAGCGGCATTACAAATTAATAAATTAAAGGAGTGGAAAATGCAAGGTACATAAATTGCATACGGGTTTACAGAAAGTATTTTAGACTGTACAACATTATATTTCCTTTTCATGTTGTTACCGTTATCGTATGCTTGCCCTCTGCATTTCATAATATCTAAATCAAATTCATTTAATCTTTCCAATAGAGTTTTTGCTAGTCTTTCATCAGTCAGATCAGTTACTTCAATAAACCTTTAAAATGACTCATTTATAATTAATATTTTTTCTTCAAAATTTACACTTCTAATAATGATTGAAGTTTGTTCCTCATGGGAAATATCAGGAGTGCAATCCATTTCGATACTATAGTACATAGTTGCTTTTATATAGTGTTTAATTTTGTTGAGGACTTCATTTCCTAACGTAGAAATAATTTGTTCTTGGAATTAATGATGCACAATTCTATTTTTAGAATTTATTATTTTGTTTATATAACCCATTAGGACAGTATCGTATTTACTTAATACCTCCATTAAAAAATGAGGCTGCGGTGGCCTGGTTATAACGTCTCGGCTTCGGAACCGGTGAGTTGCAAGTTCGAGACTCGATTCCACCGAAGAACCGTCGTGTGAGGTGGTCTCTTGCACATTAAACCTGTCAGGTTAAACGTCCTCCCGCTGGTGTGGCGTGGTGTGGAAAGGGGGGTGCCAGTTCAGGTGTCATCCTCGTCATCTGACCGTGGTTCAAAATTACGAGGTCCATCCCAAAATAGCCTTCGTGTTGCTTTAAAACGGGACGTTAATAAAACTAAAACATTAAAAAATGTCCATTATTAGACTTACCTATTATTTCGCGGGCTCCTTGAAGTGGAAGTTATTACACGCAAAAAAAAAAAAAAGAATCAAATCTACAATTCTTTGAAATAGTATTTTGAGTCGTGTCTTTTCTTCACTTATATTAACTTGATTTATTTTATCAATAGTCGAACATAAATTTAGTCGCTTTAGAAATTCTTTCCAAGCAATAAACGAATTAATGTGACAACTAGAACTCTCATAATCTTGTACTACAGTTGACAGATTTCTCCAGTTATTATAGTTGTCTATAAGTAGTGTAGTTTGGTCATTTTTACTTCTTTTAGAAAACAGTATACAACAAAAACAAAATACGGAGTATTGCGTCTTTGAATAAATTAATAAATTCCCCATTTGGTATTTTTTAAAAGTAGTATGTAGGGGAAAATGATCTATCTTCTGAATTTTAACAAAAAACCTTTGTGTGGCACAGGGTCGAATATTTCAACACAAAATATTCTAAATTTATTAGTTGCAATACTTGGCCATAAACCAGGATCATTCATATTCTACTGATCATATTTGTTATTGTCATTTCCGTCATTATTTTATGATTCAGTCACATTTGTATAAAAAAGCGATTCTTCAACAAATTTCACTGTTTCAACATTTTCATTGCTAGACTGTGTACTTTGCGCAGAACTTTCTTCCCCTGTTGAAGTTTGAATTGTAACTTTTGAAGTAGAAGCAATTCTTTACCAGAATTATTTCGTAGCCAAGAAAACAGATCTACTTGCGACTTCTTGAAGTTTAGCTTTTTTTTTTTTTTTTTTTTTTTGATAATTTTCTTTTTCGACACACAGAGGGATATTTCCTTGGCATGGACATTGGATTCCTTGACAGTTATAACTGTCAGTATTAAGCAGTTTATAGAATGAATTATCAAATTATTATATGCTAGACTGTAAGCTATTATCAAGTAGGCGAAGCAAGTGATTGTAAATCTTCTTACCTTATATTAACAATATTTCGTATACTGCAAAAGACTACAGTATATGCTGTAATATTTCGTATATTTCCAAATCACTCGACGGCTACATTTAAACTTCTTCCTTAATTTTTTCATTCCGGTCATGACCGATGAAGCAGTAATGCAATGTGCATTGCTAGGAGTTTATCGTTTAATTTATCTTTCTATCTGAGAAACTTAATATAAACAAACATAGATGGACGCACGCATAAAAATATTGCATTAAATTCAGGAAAAGTTTATAGCTGATGATTTACAAGATCGATTAAACTCAGCATCAGCGCTCAGAAATCACGCCGCTCTGTCTTAATATGTCTGAAGGGGATTTCTTTGTTCATAAACCAATCCCCCTTTTTATAGGTATCACCGAGATCGTTGCCCAATAACGGTGTCAGACAACGCTCAGCCAGCCACGTGGAATCAAACTTGTATATTTTCAGTACGTTTAAAAGTTATTATTGTTCAGAATAATATTTTAATTCTAAATCACTGTGGTATCCCCTCTCAGTCTCAAGGCCGAAGTGCATAGCACCCGCCGCACCCCCTAAATGTCCGGCCCTGCAAGTAAGTCCCTTTTAGAATCAGAAAGCATTTACATCATGTAGTAGCAAAAGTTACATTCTCTACTTTTTCACAAATACTTTTTTTCAAAGATGTTAGGTCTATTTGATATCCTCTGCTACTTAAGAAAGATCTTAAATCCGTAAATTCATTGCTGACAACATGAAATCTATTTTCATGTTGTCAGCAATTCAATATCTCAGATGCATTTAAGAAAAGGATCGGGGGAAAATAAACATGCATGATTTGCAAATATGCGTTATACTTTTTGATGCAAGGTCAGTGGCGAATTTCTGAATAAATAGACTTGACAGCTGCCAAAGGCCAGTGGGATAAGGGAGTCAAGTTGCCTAAAAAGATGTTATGAGCCTAGTTTTCATATAAATAAATTTATAAAACATAAAAATCTTATACATTTTGAAATATTAAAAAATATGATTAGTCACGAATATGGCGAAAGATGATAAGTCAGTTCCTATCTGATTATTTCCTTTTCTTTATTAATACAATATTTATAAATAAAGAATGTATACTGCTGAAATAACTATGTGTACTGGTGGGGATAGAGCTTAGTCACGAGTCATAATAAATAAATAAATAAACATATTCACCTCGTCAATGTTATTAAAATAATAAAATAAGATAAACCATTTAAGTATATTATGATAAGTTAATGAAATGATAAACCAAACTGATCAATTTATTAAAAGTACGATTTCACGGTGTGTTCTGTTTATCACCGCAAAAAGTCTAAATCAGTCGCTCGACAAGGCATATTTGTGGTAAAAGAAAATGACATTCTGAAAATTTCCGCTATGCCCCGGTGGAGCAATTTGAGGATTTTTTCAAGTATATGTATTGATCACAGCTATCCACAGCTTTGTTTTCTCTTGAGAAATGCATCGTTGGAATTGTAACTCCATCAAAGTGAACATTAGTCACTTGTTCACTCCAGAAGAATCTAGATCTAACCAATGAGATCTGTCATGTGGGACGGATTTTTGGAGGAGAACAGATGTTGTTTTCTTTTCTTTCCATCGCTATATTTGTAAATAAGTTTCTTTGGGAAGAGAGGTTACGCTTAAGATCCAATGAAAGCAATCAGATGGGGATAAAGGCAGATGCAAATAATTCAGTGCTACATCTGGTTATAATTAATGATTCTAAGTTTTTATTTTATTTTTTTCTTTAATAGTGAATATGAGCTTTTTTGACAGGTTAAAACCATTGGGTACTGCAAGAGAAAATTGTTAGAATAATAAGAAAACATGAAAACAAATTATCGCTATTACACTGAAGTGACAAAAGTCATGGGATGACTGTTAATATCGTGTCGGTCCTCCTTTTGCCGGCGAAGTGCAACAACTCGACGTGTCATGAGTCCACAAGTCGTTGGAAGTCCTCTGCAGGACTATTGAGCCATGCTGTCTGTATAGACGTCCATAGTTGTGAAAGTGTGGATGGTGCAGGAGTTTGGACACGAACGGACCTTTCGATGATGTCCCATAAATGCTCGATGGGATTCATATCGAGCGATCTAGGTGGCCAGATCATGCGCTGGAATTGTCCGGAATGTTCTTCAAACCAATCGCGAACAGTTCTGGCCCGGTGACATGGCGCATTGTCATCCATAAAAATCCCATCGTTGTGTGGGTACGTGAAGTTCATGAATGGCTGCAAGTGATCTGCAAGCAGCTGAACATAACCATTTCCAGTCAATGATCGGTTCAGTTGCACCAGAGGACCGAGTCCATGCCATGTGAAAACAGCCCACACCATTATGCAGCCACCACCAGCTTGAACAGTGCCTTGCTGACAGTTTGGGGCCATGACTTCGTGGGGTCTGCGCCACACTCGAACTCTACCATCAGCTCGTAACAACTGAAATCGTGACTCATCTGACCACGCCACGGTTTTCCACTGGTCTAGGGGCCAGTCGATATGCTCACGAGCCCAGGAGAGTCGCTGCAGGCGATGTCGTGCTGTCAGTAAAGGCACTCGAGTCTGTCTTCTGCTGTCATAGCCCAAGGAAGACAAATTTCACCGCACAGTCCTATCGGACACGTCCCTCGTACGTCCCACATTGATTCCTGCAGTTATTTGACGAAGTGTTGCGTATCTATTAACATTGACCATTCTACACAGACGTCGGTGGTCTCGGTCGTTGAATGCAGGTTTTCGCCCACTGCGCTGTCCATGATGGGATGGGATGCCTGAAATTTCATACTCTCGGCACACTCTTGATACTGTGGATCTCGGAATGTTGAATTCACTAACGATATCCGCAATGGAATGACCCATGCGTCTAGCTCCAACTAACATTCTACGTTCAAAGTCTGTTAATTCTCGTCGTGCCGCCATAAATCACGAAAAACCTGTTCACATGAATAACTTGAACACAAATGAAAGCTCTGGAAAACGAACTGCGCATTTATACTTTTTCGCTGCGATACTACTGCCATCTGTATATTTGCATATTGCTCTCCCATGACTTTTATCACTTCAGTGTATATGTGTATTTGACGATGTTTGCTTTTTTACATTTGCATATGTTAATTTTCATAAAGATATTTTAATGTCTCTAGCCTAATTAGAATCTAATTAAAATGATTATATCTTCAGCAATTTTTCAAATGAAGAGTCAGAGACCGCACAGTTTTATTCTTCATCTTAACCCTGTGGCTGCGTAATTCTTTAAAATCAGTAATTAGATGCTATGTTTGCAAATAAGTTGAATATTTTTCAAAAAAAGTGAACTGTTACTATGTGTTACACGATAATTATATAAACGAAATCGTAAAAGTAAACACTCTAAACTACGAAAAACGTGGGAAGCAGCAGAAAATGGAATGATTACCAACTCCTCAAAAATCGTGGGATACACTACTTGAGGGTTAACTCCACAGTTCTGGCTACTTTTTGTAAGCACACTTTTTTTTTGTCTTTTTTTAGGGCTGTTCTAGGATTTAGAAATTTTCTGTGGTTATTTTAAAGATTATTTTTTGTGTGTGCGATGATAGTGATGAACAAGTGTAAAATGTCAATTTTATAGAAAATACTAAGATTTCTTATTTAAAAGTAGTCTTGGAGTTATAACTGAACTTGTTGAACATCTCTTCCTTTTCACTCAGCTTGACCTAATAGCATCGTCATGCAGTTTTTACTTCAGAACATTGTCCAAAATTATCTACAAAACTTTTTCCCCTCTAAGCTTTAAGCTACTGTTTTAGCAAACGGTTGAATGATATCCCTGGAATTAAAATAATAGTAATTTCTATGATGTAATAATTACAAAAGCGGAAGCAAGTAGTTTTTCTTATATCTATAAATTATATCATTTAGGTAACTTTTGGTAGTTATGAAGAAGATTCTGGCTTTTTACTTATTTATTTTCAAATACTGGAAGCTTTTTAAAAAAATTCTTTATCTTTGAACCTCCGCATTAAAATATAAGTCGGCGCAGCAGAAGAAACAAAATAATCTAATATAAAAGTAAAACTTTGCGAGGGGATTCAGGCAATGTATGTTTGGATGTCCCCTTTCCCGTCCCCCTATTTTCAAATTATGTTTTTTTTCTACTGATTTTAATTTAATTTCTTTACAAATAGGCTTTATGTCCCAAATATTATGAAACGAAATAATAGGACATTTAATTGTGAGTCAAATTTCAATTGTTTTCAATATCTCTCGTATAAAAAAATTTAAATCCTCAAAATTTAATCGTTGTGAACTGATTAGATCCATTTCTTTTGCCAATTTAAAGATTCCCATTTTCCATTAAAAGCTTATTAAAATGGAAATACCTCTCAGATTTTTTGTACCTATAGTACTTAAAATATATTATAATCAGCTTTAAATGTTTTTGAGAGTTTTAATATTATCTCAAACTTTACAAATTTATTTATTTATTTTCTTCAAAGTTCTTACTCAATCACTGAGATAAAATGAAATTCTTTGATCTAAATAAAATTATAACAATGTTTTAAATGAGAAAATTTAAATCAATAGAATTCAAGAAGAGTCAATTACCTCTCAACTAATTGCAATATAAAAAATAAATGTATTGGGTCGTTCGGAAAGTCATTTCGTATTTTTGTGTCAAAATGAAAAGAAATTTTCGTTTAATGAATAAATTATTTATTAAATTATAAAATTGCCATTCTGGTCTAATACCTTTTGCCATTCTGGTCTAATACCTTTTGCCATTCTGGTCTAATACCTTTTGGTAGTAACATGATTACACGCTCATAAAAGTTTTGGTCTTTGCTGTAAAAAAAACTGATCGAGGTGGTTTTTGGCCTCCTCATTTGAAGGAAAAATTTTGCAAATCAGTTCTGGTACTGATGTACTGTTAACACATCTTCTCCACACATATTGGCTAATTTATTTCTGGCTTGAACAGCATTTTTACCTTTTATAGCAAAAAAGAAAAAAATGACGAAAATGCTGTTTATTGCTCTCCATATTTAAAAGGGCACCATCCAAAAACTACTGCGAAGTATCAGCTGCACTTTTTCACACTCAAGCCTTGCTATATCAGCTCTTAAAACATAAAATGATTTTGCGGTTTAAGTATGAAATTGGGTGCGAAAAATGCAATTAAATCCTTTGTCAGTAAAAAACGAAATTACTTTCCGAACAACCTAATAAAAAGTATAAAAATATTAAAAATTATATGGAATATAAAAAAATTAATATATTGAATAAAATAAATTCAAATGTTTCTTAAAAATTCAGCTTTATTTTTAACATTGCTAGCAGCTGCATTTTTGTTAACAACATTTGTGAAATTTATTTTTGAAGATATTAGTTGAATGTATTTATTTTTTCCCACTTGACGGATAAATTCACTCGAAATCCCTTCTTGAAATTAATTATTGTTCTATCAATCTGTATAATCAGCTGTTCAAAATGGTGTTAGATCAATTGGTAAATAATCCATCTAGCAATAAATTCCATAGGCCACAATTAAGCCAAAGAATTCGATTATTAATTTGAATAAAAATCAATATACTATGCAAAAATGCATCTTATGCAAGATCCAAAATCCACGCATAAATATTCTGAGTTTTTAAAGATGAGCATTCCTAAGCAAATCAAACTCTTAGAGGAGTTCTATTCTTGCAAAAACTATTTAAGGGTTCATATTGCATCATTTGAAATCTACTTCTGCCTGCTGAAATGAATGTTTCAAGCATCCGGTTATGATTCTTTAGTCCAATTTGAATGGAAAACTGAAATTAATATTGTGAAACCATACGCGAATGTTACCCCTTGGAATGTGAGATTGAAACTAACGCTAGCATAATAGAATCTGACGCATTAATATCATTTTATCAAAATGCCAGAGCTAGTGCAGCTTCAGCAAGTTTCCGTGTATTAGGATATAATGTACTTTGTTCTGCACTGTTGCACAAAGGATCTCGAAAATATCTGTCGAAAATGTAAAAGCAGATAGAAGGAACTGATAAAAGCATACTTTGAAAGGGAAAGTGTATATGAAAGAGGTGTTTTGAGATAGTAGAAGTTCTGTTTAGACTGTAGTTGAAATTGATTCTCTTGTGTTAATTACCATTCCCCATGCGGATTTCATGCAGAATGCATCGATACAGGAATGTGGAGCTATCCGACATGCATTTTATATATTCACACGGAAGTGACAAAACCTTTTGAAAAGATGTATAGCGAACGACTTAGGGGTAGATAGTCATTAAATCGTTCAAAAAAGTTGTTGAATAGAATGGAGTAGATTAACCAGCATCTGAGCAAAAATGGATTGTTATTTGCAACTAAGTATGATGTGGGCTGAAATCGCAGAATTCCTGCAGTAGAATAAACTATATTATGTACAACTGATGATAATTCTGCTATAAACTCAAGAACTGTTGGTTGAGAATTGTGTTGTCTTTTGGAAGACTCAAGTGAAGAAGAAATGCTTCCATATCATTTGCAGAAAATACAAAATTTGAACCTTGGCGATTATGCAATCCATTTAACTTTGCTTATTGGTATCTATATTAGGTGGAAACGCAGCATGCTTTCCCTGCGTACTTCTTGTTCACTGATGAGGAAAATCTTTTATAATAATGTATGTTTAACACCCATAATTCTCACATTTGAGCTTGCGATAGTCCACATGGTACAAGACAATATGCCTGCCAGGAAAGATTCTTCACTGATGTGAATGCTAATACTATGCACATCTTAATATAGTTAACATAGAACATCTATGAATATATCCTATATATTCATAGACAATATATATAGGACTGGGTGGGACAAAATGGCTATTCAATCCCATTTATATCAGTGTCTAGGGTACTGATTAAGAAAAGTTGTAACGTTTAAAGAAAAACAGTTAATTTATTTAAAGTAAACAAAATTAACCTGACATTAACAACTAAGACATGAAAGATTAATTACATTAAAGTTAGAAGTTAAAATACTTAGATGGCACCAAAGGGCGACACCTAATAAGATGTCTGCACATAGCAATACTATGTGTCACCGTAGCGAAAAATTATTAAACACTTTCCGTCATCGGAGGCGATAATCCTCCCCCCTTATTTCTTTCGAGTGAATGACAACAGCTCGCTTCTTGCTAAAACTTAAGGTCATGTGATTTAGCACTTTGTATTTGTAGAATCCATGGTGCCATCTATTAGAATACGATAAAACTATATTGAAATCTGAGTTCTTTCGTTATAACAGTGGAATGACAATGGCCACTAATTAAATCTGTTAATACATTCTACCTACTCATTGAACTAGCCATACCTTAAGCATTTATTTACATTTTGTCGGAATTTACTGTCAACATTTTCTCATCTGTTTGTGCTCAAATGAGGTTTTAGCACCATCAAATTCCAGTGTTTGGTCTTGAAACAACCTCCTTTCGTGTTATTTCTGATGCATCTGTAAGTTTTAGCATTCAAGTTATGCATAATTCTATATTACTGAATTGCGAACCATTCATATTGTAGAAAAGTGATTCTATATTGTAGAATAGTGACAGTACAGTCATATTTTCATAGAATGTATATCCCTGGAGACCCTGGAGATGAAGACGGCCGAAAATAAAGCGAGCAGCCATTCAAATATCATTATTCAAATCATAAACTATTTTAGGAATTTTAGAAGCATCATAACCTTATGCTTCTAATATTCATCATAATCTGTCCTTGAAAAAATGTTTAAGAATTGTTTAAACTTTCTGTGTTGAAAATATGTATTCCCTGGTTTTCATAAGCATTAGGTATTAAGAAAATTTTTTGTAAGCATTATTTGAAAAAGATATTCCAAAAAAGCCTCCTTAAATAAAGAAAAGTAAAAAAATTCGAAAATATGTAATCATTTTAGTCTATTTGTAGCACCCCCCTTTTCTCTGTGTATATTCAAAGCTAGAAAAATAATCTAGCACCAGCAACTACATGAAATTGTTTTTTTCTGCCGTGGAAACATTTACCTCCATCTTAGGGTCGAGAAATTTGACGTTGCTGTCGAATTGCAACATTTCTGACAAAGGGTTGGGAAATTAAGCCAGCTCTAATAGATTTACGGCTGCCGGAATGCAGCTGTTTTTACGTCACCTAGGCCCCTAAATTTAGACAGGACAAATATCTTGAACTGATATCGAGGGTTAACACGACGAATCGGGGAGAATATAGCATTTCTTTTTTTATCTCATAAACTGCACTGCTTTGAAAAAGAATTTTTATACTTATATACTGTTTTCTATACTAAACTTGTTCTGAAAAAATTTCGTTAAATCTATTGCAGAGAAACTTGAACAATTCCAGAGTTTTTATTCTGAATTCTTCGGTAATTCGAAATTTTTTTTTGTTTCCCTATGTTTTCTATTAAAATACTAAAATTTTGCCTGTAATTCGTTTTTACTTGTTGCTTTGATTGAAACGAACATTATCTATTGTAATTCTTTTACTATCCTGAATTGTTTTCGTTA
This sequence comes from Argiope trifasciata, assembly GCA_026543055.1. Lineage (NCBI taxonomy): Eukaryota > Metazoa > Arthropoda > Arachnida > Araneae > Araneidae > Argiope > Argiope trifasciata. Next base: position 1,911,235 of record JAPMOQ010056941.1, on the reverse strand, counting down.
TTAAGTAAACTTTGGTAATTTCAGAGTTTTTATTCTGAATTCTTTGGTAATTCAAATTTCTTTTTTTATCCATGAATTTTCTATTAAAGTGTTAAAATTGTGTCCATATTTCGATTTTTTGGCTGAGATTGAAATAAACACTATCAATTGCAATTTTTTTTACTAACCTGAATTGTTTTCTTTGTTAATGTGTCTTTACGAATCGTAAATAACTAACTTTTAAAAGTCCTTGATTCATTTTGAAACTGATATTAAAGGTGATTTGTCTCATGTAGGTGACATTAAATCACATCTACATGCTGATTGATTTTACTCCTTTAGTTTGAATAAAAACTCTTTACGAATAAATACCTCGTTCCAGTTGTGTGAAGGTAATTAGTACCTTGTGAACAAATTAAGATTGGAGACATATAAACTCAGTAGTCTTAATTGAGAGGGTATTTTAGTCTCAAATTCAGTGAATAATTCACTTTGGGGGAACGAATCATTCTTTACACAGTCAAAGTCCTTTGCAAATTGATACATTGATTTTCTCAATGAGGTGAGAATTTTATATGAAACTAATCTTATGTTTGATGGGTATTATGATCTTATGAGATATATTTTAAAATTGAGGAACAGCTTTAATAAACTGTTGAACTTCTGGTTTTCTTTAGATGTATTCATAATATGAAGCATCCCAAGGGAAGCAGGATTGGTAAATAAACATAGATGAACTACAAGTGATTGATAAATCCATAGTAAGATAGGTCTCAGCTTATTGTGTGTTGTCGTATAATCTTCAGCTAAAATCTTATTTATTTATTTTTATCTTTAGAGAAATATATTAAAAATGTGACAGGAATAATTAAAAACAAATAAGCTTTAATGTAAAAATAAAGTAATGGAAAAGAAATAGCTTCAATGTAGTTTAACCCTAGAATACGTAACCAATTTTCATTTTTTTGTAAAAAAGGAGTGAGTTTTGAGTACTTGCTTGTAATTTTAAAAAAGGTGTTTTTTTTTAATATTTTTAAATTATTTTATACTAGCCGCCTTTGGCGACCAGCTGGTTCGCCATGAGTAAAGCGTTCTAAAATTTTCAATTCAATCACATATTCATTAGCCTTGAAGTAATTGCGGGCATTTTCTTTAGTATTTTCTTTAAGATGATGGACGGAAAGCTCTAAAAGTACACCTTTTCCTAATAATATTCTTTCATTTTATAAATCAGTCAGTTTTAATCATCGGTTATGCTTCCAAAATATTAAAAAAAATTTCGATGATGTTGCCAAAATATTAAATATGTTTTTTAAAGAAAGCGAGAAAGGGAAAAAAAGTATTAAATTAATGATACAGATATTGCAAACGATTACATAAATATGCCATTAAGTCGAGATTTCAATGCATATCCTGTCTAAATTCAACCAGGTTTACCATAAATAAAGAAGATTTGTTGAATAAAATGATTTAGATATTGCAAACGATAATAGAAACATTTGCTTTGCATTTATTTTTTTTCGAAAATATCACATTTTTTGTTTTTTTTTTTATTTTATCCAGTCACGTGCTAAAAGTATCATTTCTTTAGATTTATTTTGCGATGATAGTTTTTTTTATTTGAACTTCCGACATTCTTTTATTTTATGCAGTCACGTGCTAAAAACATGGTTAAAATATTTCTTTAAAAATTCGTTAAAAATAGAAGCTTACGTTATAAATTGATAAATCTGATACCTTTAGAAAGCTAATTTTTTTATCTTTAAATGGATATAAAAATCATGTTTGTGCAATAATATTTTCGGAAGTTATAGCGGAAAAACGTCGAAATTTCGCTTAAATTTTAATTAAATCAAAATCTAATTAAAAATTCGAAAAAAGGGCTCCGAGGTGCACATTCCGAACCTCCAAGGTATACATGTACCAAATTTGGTAGCTGTAGGTCCAACGGTCTGACCTGTAGAGCGCCAACACACACACACACACACACACGCACACACACACGCACACACACACACACACACATTGAGCTTTATTATAAGTATAGATTAAGCAATTAAATGTGCCACACAGGGCTTCGAACCGGAACTGAACCGAAAACCGGAAACTGGAAAAAACCGTTATTTTTGGTCGGAACGAAAACCGGAACTGAACCGAAAAAAATATCGGTTTATTTCGGTTCGATATATCTTTGATATATAATAAATAAAAAATAGCGTGTAACTCTCAACCGGCTCTCTATTCTTTTGTTTTACGCTCCAAACTCAGTTGCGCCCCTGACGGCCACCTTTTTCGCCAAGTCCTCATACGGCTCTGTCTTCTGATGTTGAATTACTGATAACGTAAGTACCAGTGTATTGATTTTTAAAATCTATTTGTTCTGTATACTAATAGCACATTTTCTCAGACTATATTTTAAAATTTGTCTATGGTTTGTTCGATAACACTGAATAAAATAATAAAATACACCAAAACCTCTTTTTTTCAATGCTTACTTTTACGCGATTTTGAATTAACACGGTTTAAATTAGAATTATATTTTTAGTTCAAATAAGAATATACATAAAATGAAATTATTCATTTGGAACTGAACCGAAAACCGTTATTTTTGGCGGAGCGAAAATCGGAACTGAACCGAAAACCGTTATTTTTGGCGGAGCAAAAACCGGAACTGAACCGATATTAATTTTTTAGTTGAACCGGAACGAAAACCGGAACAAAAAAAAATTACGGTTCGAAGCCCTGGTGCCACATGATGCATTATGAATTGAAAAATATACAAGTGATACAAATCACATTATAACAATTCTGTAATACAAATAAAAGTCCCTTTTTGCAAATATATTTTTTACGATGTAGAGAAAATATTTTGATAATATTTTTAATGGTAGCTCTATTCATACAACAACCATCTTGGTATTAGTTTAGCTTACAGTTCAAAAAGTTAATTGTAATTCCGCTTTTGTGATATATCTGTCTTTTCTGCAAATTTTTATCAAAAAACATTTTAAAAAAGAATTTCAAAACACTCACTATTGCTCTTTGGAGTAGTCATTTGAAACTTATAAATTGAAATAACAATGTACAGATAGTTGACTACATTATGCATGGTAGAGTTAAAAAATAAACGTAATAAGAAATAAACTTTTTAAGAAATAAGCTTAAGCAATAAAATAAAAGAAAGAACCTTTATTCGTTGAATTTCTGATACCTAGCCACAATGATGAAAACGCCAAGTTTCTTTTTTTTCTGAAGAAATAAAATCTTAAAGAAAAGTCTATAGTATCAAATAGTTATAAGTATCTAAATTTTATAAGTGTGTGTTTTTGCGGATGTTTATTTTACCGTTTTTCCCCTTGTAGTAATAATATTCCTACATTCATTTATATGAATTTTATAGAATAATTTGATATCTATGCGAATAGCATAGAAATATGGCTTGTTCAATGTGGTGATATCTTTAAAAATTCAAATTTCGAAAATCCTATCACGTATTTATGATATAAAGGTATATAGCATAATCGTGAACAAATAGTTAACTTCTAAATATAGATAAGTATATAATGCCAGTTGAAAAAAGGATTTAAATGGCCTAAAGATTACCTTAATGCTGTTTTAGACAATGAAGGTATAGCAGAAAAAAATAATTAATCTAAACTTTTCCTTATCCCACAGTTCTATTAGTCACATTTAGAAAAATTTCTTGACACACTATCATATAAAAAATGATTGAAATATGAAGCGTTAAGTTTCATTATTTTAAGACAATTAACGACGACAAGCGGGGTTCGCCTTTCGATCTTTTCTAAAAGGTATTAGCCTAAAATGATCCAAATTGTGATATTCAAAGCATTAAAATTCAGTACGTTTTGATCTCTGATTAACGAAGCTTTTTTGTGAAAAATAGTAGTATTTTAAAAACATTTTATTGGATTAATAGGAATGGACAAATGTGTAAAAATTTAGATTTCGAAATTTTATCAGCAGTATAATTACTGATTAAAGCAATATAAGCAAGAGCTATTTGCTTCATTTATAGTATTTTTTCAATTGAAATTACAGGTTTCTATCTAACCGTTTAGCAATTAGCAACTAGGCCCAGCATTAGAATGGGCAATTTGTACGTCTCTATTAGGGTTTGACGGTTTTTCAAACCTGGTTTTAAAAAGTAAATTTGTCACATTTGAAAACCGGTTTTTAAATTAAGAAAACCTGGAAAAGCTTGGATATTCTTTAAAAAAATGGATTTTATCGGTTGGGAGCGATTCGTCCAGCAGTTGAAAACTTAGGGCGACGAGATGCCAATCTATTAATAATTGAAGGTGTATTAGAATTTCTGTTAAATGAACTAAAAAATTTAAATACTAAAATAAGTTTGTAATTATTATATGCTTTGACGAACTAATTAAAAAAAAGAAGACAAGTAGAATTAGTAGCTCTTTTGCTGTATTTGCAAAATTCATAAAACATTTCTAGCTTAACGAGGAAATCTAATTTGATTTCTTGGACTTCAAATTATTAAGTTATCTAGAAAGATATTGCCTAGAATATTTCCAAATTCTTATGTGGAAACCGATTCTGATGAAGAGCAAATCGAAGTAATTACTCATCACAATAATGCTTTTTTAAAAGAAGCCATGAAAAAATGAATTCATAAGTTTCTTGAAGAAAAACATACAAACTCAAATTAGATTTGTTATTTGACGCATGAAAACTATAAAACCAAGTTCAGTTGCTAGTGAACGAGTTTCAAGAAATATTGTCTCCAAAATAGGAATAAGACTTAGCCACTGTTCAGTGGATATTTTATGTTTTTTTTTAAAATCATATTTTGTTAGAAGTTAAATTAGTGAAAAAAATATAAATATTCTTTGAAATTTTTGTTTGAGTTTTCGTGTGTGTGTGTGTGTGTTTTTTTTTTTGCAAGTAATATGTTTATGTAATCCTCAACTTTTTTACTTTAATATTGATTTCGGGTTCTTTTTTGTTATTTTATATAAATTAAGTAAAATATTTTTCCCTATTCAATTTTTTTGGTAAAAATTTGAAAGGGAAATGTTGAATTCGAAAACCGGTTTCACAAAAAGTCGGTTTTTGTAAAAAAAAGGAAGAAAGAAAAAGGCTACTTCATTAATTAGGTCCAATCCTGCAGAATTATTTTACATTTTATTTACTAATAATTCTTATTTAATTTCAAATTTTCAAATTATTTTTTTTTTGTTGGTTTCAAATAATTTCGACTCCTACGACCTAACATAGACGTTGCTGTTTTGCGAAGTGATTAGGACACTTCAGAAATGCGTGAACAACAAATTATTTCTGAACATTTAAAAATATTGTACCATGATTTGACACTCAGAAATGTCCACCACTCTTGCCAAATCAATATATTTGTTTCATTTTAATGCGATTCAATTTCTGTTCTTAGAGTTATTTATGACACAAAACTTGATTTTTCAAAGCCTATTGATGGAATAGTCTCAAATCCTGGAAAACTGAAACGTAAAACTAAAGAATTTTATTTCTTCTAATAAGCTGCCTACAGTTTCTGTATTTCCTTGTTGTCCTATTTAATCTTGAAAACTGCAGTCTCATTTTGTATTCTTAGAATAAAAAATCGAAATTCTAGAGTAAATGCAAACTAAATTTAAGTACTGTTTGCTCTGTGAAAATTATCATTTTTATTCATATAATATATCTCTATTAATTTAATGCGTTTTGACATTCTCAGTTTGGAATCCCAAAGTAATATTTCTTTTTTATGTATATACACAAAGTTATCGATAATATAATTGACTACGATGGCATACTAAGCTGTATGGATTTTGTGGTATCCGTCAGGATGTTTTGTCAGTAGTTTATTTATGAATAGCCTATTAATCCGTATGGTTTTTTTAGCTTATCAGAGTGTTTAAGAGGCAGCAGTTTATTTGTGAACAAAATGCGTTCGTCATATTTAATTATGAAAATAAATTCTCATCATATAAATTAACTAAATTCTCAGAATTAAAAAATACTACATTAATTAAATTATATAAAAATATAATCAATAAAATTTCTTGAGATTTTTTAAGCATGCTTTTTAACATTAGGATGATTATATTCGAGTTTTTCGAATTTCTGTAATATTTTTGAAGGCTGATTATATTCAATTTTTTAATTCATAATTTGATTTTGAAGTTCTTAATATTCAGCTTTCATATCAGTTTTGTTTTCAGATATGTTTTTTAACGTTTTAAAAGTTAGGATGTAATAACCTTAAATTTTTATTAACTTTTTAAGTAAAATTTATACAATAAATTTTATAAATATCATTTTTAATTTTTTATATAACTTTAAAAGTACTTAACATATACATTTTTACATGTTTTTAAAAATTTTTATATTACCTTCAAAAACATATTAAATTTTTAGTACGTTTTCTAATGTTTTTATGACTTACCATCTATATTTTTTATTTTTTGAGTGTTTGTGTTGTTCATTTGTACTGATTCTACAACTGGAGTTTTTAACTTTTGTGTGTAAATTTTTTTTAAATAAATAATTCTGGAAACTATAGAATAGGCAGGAGAGTTTCATAATAGAAGAAGCAGGCATATAAGGGTTTCTAATTTTGTATGCAAATTATTTATTAAATAATAAAACGATTAGCTTTTTTTTCCAAGAAAGGAAAGAATGATACTGTAATTCTATGATATAAAACACAGAATTTTTAAATTGATAATAATAATAATTTCTTATATAAAATTGGATTCAATAATATTTTTTATTCTTCATTTTATCGTTTATCTTATTTTCATTAATTCTCGAATCCACACAAATTTATAAACAGTTTTAGAAAAGGATTCATATTCTATACAAATGATAAATAATTAAAATTTAGACAGGAACTATGCAATGAAAAAAAAAGAATTAATTTTTTTAACTTCATATGGAAATGAAGCAAGAATAGTTTTATGTTTTCAAACATTTTACCAGCAGTTATCAGCTTTTTGGAATTGTTTGTCAAGAATTTTAATTATCTATGAGTAAAATCAATTTGTCAGAGAATATGAAGCGTTTGTTTGAAAACAAAATTTATAATGAATTTTCTGGTGAAATATACAATTTGTATTTTAATGATTCATGAATTGTTAAAATTTTACATGAATTCAAATAAAAAAAATTCTTTTAATTGGGGAAACACACTTTATTGCACTGAAAACAAAGTTGAAATAATTTAATGAATGTCATTTGAATGTGAAATGCCGAATGATACAAAATAAAGATATGATAGAGCTTTAATTTATTTAGTTACATCAATGAAAAGAAGATAATTTTTCTCAAAAAGGGAAAACATCAATATTTAAAACATCCACAAATACTACAAAACATTGTGCTACACAGATCCAATTTTAAATCTACAACTCAAGAAACTACAACATTACATCTAGACATAATATACAAGAAATAAATGCCGTTAACTATCCCATGACTTAGGTTGATTTTAAAAGCACCCTTATAGTACAGGGCCTCATGCATAAAATGAATAGTTAACCAAAGACATAAATAATGTTCAGTTCGCCGAAGAGGCATAAATATACACTAGGAAATACACACTCATCATGGAGACTGCACATGAAGAACACCAACACATACACATTCCCCTCCTCGCAATTTGCTGACGAGAGTAAAAACTTAAAAACGATCGACTTTACATAAGCTCTATCATAGACACCTAGTCATGATAAAATGGCTTCATACATTCAAAAATTAGCAGTGCGCTTCAATTCGCAAACTGCCATTGTGGAATTTCCAGACACAACACCAAGATAAGACATTTAATAAGGAGCAGACAAGGGTGGCCGTTTCTTTTCATTTGAGATATCCACAGGTGGCACAGCCAGGGATACAGAACTTGCGGATCCGCCTTCATTTAGGACCGTCTTCACGTCTTCGACGGTCTCGCAAATGATGATAGGTTGCGGTGGTTGAAGTCGAATATCCTGCATGCGGTTTGTCAAGTCGGCTGCATCCATAGCTTCTTTCTCTTTTGATGACTTTTGCGAAGAGTTATGCTTTGGCACATCTGCAGGGTAGTTTCCGTCCCACGAGACTCTCGGAGGGCCTGCAGGTGGAGGAGAGCCAATCACGGGGCCGTTGGATTCTTCTTCCATGAGTTTGTTACGATGAGCTTCGATATAACTAGGGCATAAATTATTCCAAGAAGGACGAGGATCGATGTCCATAGCAGAACTAGATTTGGAATTATTTCCGCGTTGATGTCTTCCCATGTGCTACACTGGATATACTTTTGTCTCCCAAACCCACCTCCGAACCTAAAAGAAGAAATCTACATTATTACACAATAGTAAACTGATTGTAGCACTGGTGATCTGTGTAAACAATCGGAATTTTGTGGCAAATGCAACTGTAGAAGCGAGTATCACAATCACCACTTTTTTATCGCTGAAATGAAGACTCTCTTTCTCAGATGCTTATTGTTTCAAACCTAAAAATAAGAGAAAATTATTGCCAAGCTGTTATAAAACATGAAGGGTAAAATACATTTAGTCAAACATCCTAAGGAAAAAAAAAAGAAAATAATAGATAAAAACATACGATTAATTTGCAAAATAATTTTTGTAAGAAAATAATTTGAAATTAGGAGGTAGTAATATGGACAGTTTAATATTATGATAATAATGGAGATTTTATCTATCTACATTCCTGTATATGGATTCATGCTGTTAAAAATAAATAATTAAATAAAAATAGTGAAATTTCTTATCAAGGTTTCTGAAAGAATTTATGAAAGAATTTTAAGAGGGGTTTTTTTTATAGTGTTCACAGGACACATATCCTTCACCAACTCCCCTTCCACAGAGCACAAAGTGTTATATTTAACAGTGAAAATATCTTAATAATATTACATAGAAGCGCTACTAAAACTAAAAAATAAAAACGTCACACTTTTATAACTCCTTAGTAATTTTCTCGAATGTAATAATTTGAATAGTTTCATCTCTTTTTACTGCTTTATAAATTACAAAGGATTATAAATGTATAATTTCAGAGTATAATTCGTATTATGTAATGCAATACCGTCAGTAAATATGGCATGATCAACACTAAAATTCTAAGATGATACTTTAAGGATTCTACTTAGTTACAACTTTGGATCATAGATGGCGCAAGCAGTACATGAAGTCTGCTTCCGTAATAACAAAATTATTTTTAAATCGAATGTCTAGTATTTTTACGCTGCATTTTCTTTAGAACTTCAAGGCGATTTCTTCAAAGATAGAATGAGATGCAGATAAAAATTCTATCTGTTTTTATTTATTTTAAGTATGCATTAAACATTCAGAACCGTTTTCTTTCATAAATTTTACAAGAAAAACTTTTTTGCCAACAGGCAATAAGCATGAAAGACTGTCAGTTCCTGTGGAGGCCGTTATCTATTTTCATAAAGAATTGCGTATGAGTTGTCCACTTGCACTTTTCCCAACTTGTTTCATTTCTATGCATCTGTTCTAATACATTGTTCCTTATGCCTTACAAACTAATTTCAAAAGACACGTATTTCTATTTTTATTATATATATATTTTTTGATGTTGGATTTCATTACTTTAAAGAATTTTTATGGGACTCTTAAATTATTTTCTTTCATAAATTTCATATTTGAATGTTAAAATTCACTCATCTTTTTACAAATAATATTAAAAATATTCATCGAAACGTTTATTCAACAGAATCGGTAATAATCTGATCAATATATTACATAATTTATAAATGCACATTGATATTTTATTAATGCAAGAGCTTACACAAAGAATTTTATTCGATGTTTAAAAATTAAATTCACAAATACTACCAATTAAATTTATTGTTTTTTTTTTTCGTTTAAATTAACAAGTTAATTAATTCTTGCAACGTTAGAAACCGAAGCTATTGTTGATGTAATATAATAAAGAATAAGTACACTTTCTAATGAACTAATTTTGAGATTAATATACTTAAAAAATTAAGTGAATCAGCTGGTTTATTATTTGAAATAATAAAGCAACTGATTCAAGTAATTCAATTAACCGGCTTGTACGAGAAAAATTGTATTCTTAAATTTAGCAGGTGTATAATACAAATTTATATAAATAAATAACTTTGAGGTATATTTCTAAGGAGAAATGTGAAAAACACAAAATAATAACCTAATTACTCACACGTTGCAATAATTTACTTCTTAAAAGCGGATTGCAGAAGAAATTATTATTTAATTTTAGAAACGCCGAATAAAAATTTATATAAAAATTACTTTTGAGTCTATTTCTAAGCGGAAAAAAAAATTCCCTCTAAAATAATCGAAAAGACCACAGAAATTAAAGGAAGTTGTTTAAATAAAAAAAAATAAAATAAAACCCCAGAAAATTTAGAATACTTGATTACCTCTGAATCAAACTTTCTGTGCACGCATTCGTACATTTTTTGACTGTGAGCAATGCAAAAGAGTAACCTAATTAGTTATACGTTTCAATAATTTACATCTTAAAACTAGATTGCATTATATAATTATTGTTATTTATTTTCAGAAAAGCAGAATAAAAAATTATATAAAAAATAAATTTTCAGGTTATTTCTTAGTGGAAAAAATCTTTTTTTTTTCCTTCTCGAAAATAAACAGAGAGGCCAGAGAAAATAAAGGTTGTTTACATTTAAACCATAAAGAAAAGAAAAACCCTGAAAAATTAGGATATTTACTCACATTTGGATTAAAATTACTGTGCAAGTATTCGTAAATTTTTCGATTGTGAGTACATTTTTCAAAAATTTACTTCTTAAAAACGGATTATGTGAGAAAATTATTACTATTTATTATTTAGAAACGCAGAATAAAAATTTATTTAAAAATAACTTTTGAAGTTATGAAGTTCCTTTGAACCAAACTTTCTGATCAAGTATTCGAAAAGCTTTCGTCTGTGAGCGATGCAAAAGAATAACCTAATTATTTACCATCTTTAATAATTTACTTCTTAAAGAAGATTGCGTGAAAACAAGTACTATTATTAACTTTAAGTTGAGCAGTGTACAAGTATAATATAACTTTGCGGTATATTTCTAAGTGGGAAAATCTTCTTTTCTCTTAAATAAATAGAGACGCCAAAGAAAATGAAAAGACTAAGTAAATATGGCCTTCGAATGGAGCAAAGAATATAGAAAGGTACCATTACCAGTTCCGGAAGTCTATTCAGTCAAATATAAGTGGTCACGAAAATGGCGGTATTTTCTACAAGTGAACAGACGCACCGAGACAAATCTACTTATGTGGCTACTTTTCTGCTTCAGTGACCTTTTTATTTCAGGGTTACGAAGGCGCGAAATGATGGGAATAAAAAATATTTTGAGACAGGAAAATCGAAAGAACATTCGGAATGTTCAAGTATCAGAAAGGAAAGCGATAAAAAAAATTGAATAAGAAGATAGATTTTTAATAGAATTTCTTTTTTTTAAGAGTCATTCAGAGAAAATGAATAATGAATATTTGAAATCTCAAGACTAAAGATTTAAGATGAAGTAAATAAGATTAGATATAATGGCTCATTCTTTTATGATATTATTTGCGATATTTCATTTGAAGTATAATAGAAAACAGAACAAACTTTTTAAAAGTTTTATATAAAAGTTAATATTCAAGAATCAAATAATAAAATTATAAGAGATACGCATAAACCATATTCAATGATTGATTCCATATATAACATATGAAAAATTGGGTCAAATATTATGAATAATAAAAATTATTAAGCTTCTATCTGTTGTTTTATCGAAAAAACTGTAAATCAACTCCATTTTTAACCTATAAAATGATATAGTTTTAATATGCATTTTTTACACCATTTATTCCTAATGATATTTTTTTGCGGCTCTGAACATTATTTATTACAGTAATTTTTTTAATTTATTTTATCTGCATGTTAAACATCAAAGCGATTTTGAGGTATATTCAAATTACAAATAAAATAAAGAACGGTTCAAAATAAATAAGATAAAATAAAGAAATATTCAAAATAAAAAAAAATAAAAAGATTTTGTAAGTGCTTTAGCTAGAAACACTTAACATAAAATGTAGAAAATTCTAGCTGTTCTAATTTATTTTCACACACTAAACACGCTATTTAAAGACTATTATTTAGTATTTTCAAACTAGCTTTTAAATAAATAACAACTATGAATAGAAGCTTTGTTTTTTATACAGGCATTAAAGTTAATAAAATATATAAAACAGAAATAGAAAAAAAAACAGAACTTTGATAAATAGCTAACCTTTCTAAATATTAAACAGGATCTTATCACACAAATTCTTTTTTTAAAACTCGAGCTGAAAACTATGATGAATATTTTTCTAAAATAGTTTCATCATGAATTTATACCAATTTAGCGAATCTCCGGACATACATATTGTGAAAGTGCAAACAAATTTTATATTACCGATGATTATTATAATTTTTAGGACCGGGATGTCGAAACAACTATTTGAGGATTATTCGTTTACTGCGGTTAAATTTTGGTACTACCATGTGATTCATTATTATCATAAAGAAATTCCGCCTACCATTCTCGCCTTTTTGTCATAATACTAGATAAAATTAAACATTCATATAATTTATAAAAAAATAAAAACTTTATTTTTTACATCATACAGACACTGGAAAACCAAAAATGTATAACAAAATATCCATCAAAACTTCTAGACAACGGAAGAGAATAAATATCTATATTATTTACACAACAGGTGTTCTTGTTTTGTCGTTCCAGGGACATGATCTGGAAAGAGAAAGTTACGAAACCGGAAATAGATTCCTGACATTAATAATCTGTGCAAACGATTTTTATTTCAAATTTCGCTGCATTTAAGGAAACGGCTCAATAAAAAAAAAATGTTATCACATAACCTAAAAAAAAGTTTCAAATGATAAGTTTTATCTAGTGCGATTATATTGCAGACGATTCCACTTATTTTGTGCACGCAGTGTTTCTTTAATTAAATTCTTCTTAACAGTTGAAAGGAAAAGAAACACATTTTCCGTCGTAATGGCAGATCATTTCGATATTATTTATTTTTACATTGATGGAATATTGCATTTTTAAAGATGAACACAATAAACATCATCTAATGCAAAAGACCAATTGGACGCTGAAAGTAAATTATTTTTAGGCATACATATAGCATTTAAAATGTCAGTTCTAGCGTAATTTGATGGAATAATATATGATAGTTTTTTTTAATTTCTCACTATTTTGTTCATAAAAGAAATCTAGAAAATGTTATCCGGAGCACCATTTTTGCATTTTGCTTGTCTTTTTCTATATGAGTCTTTTTCATATGTGTCTGATGGAGTTTCCTTTTCATTGGCGTATTATTTTTTCTCTTCTCTACGTTAGATTCTTATATATGAATTATTTATCACTATTCCAGTATATATTCTGAAAATTTTATTTATTACGATTGATCTTCATTTTGATCAACACTGCTTTAATTTTATTTATTAAATTAAAATACGGAATTGTTATTTAATAATAAATCCTTATTATATATATTAATATTGCTATTAATGATTACAATAAGTAATCTCAGAAATTAAGACTTTTTTATCTTGCCATTGGATATAAAACACTATTTGGCCTTTCTGATATTGAGGAAAGTATAGATAGACTCGAAGTTGCTACTGTCATTTGAGCTCATGTTTCTTGTTAACTCATTTGACCTTATCCTATATCCTGACATTTCAATCAAAGAGGAAGAAGCTTGTGAACTTTTTAAGTGGAGATTACGTTATTTCCAATAACGTACTCTATTTTAAAAGAAATTAATTTTTTAGCAGAAGATTAATAGCTTTTAATTGGAGAATACAGTGTTTCCAATAACGTAACCTAATTCAATAATATAGTAATTAGCAGCAGAATTTAAGAGAGCAAGGATAATTTTTCATACAAGTATCATCATAATTTGTATTTTAAATTAAATCAAAAAATTATTCATGCATAAGATGATTTAATAGTACTTGTAAACTCGAAATACAAAAATTGAATTTTTTCCTAAATTTAAAAATATAAAGTTATATTAAGTCTCGTATATAAGTCAAATGAGCGAGTTTTTTTTTTAACATTTCAGCTTTGACTTTCCCAAAATTAGAAATAATAGGCAACCAAAACAAATTTATATTATATATTTTTTATTGGAAGAATCCTATTTGAGGATATTTAATATTTACTAATTATATGGATTACATATTTGAATATTATAGCATTATTTATATATTTTTTAAATCATGACGGTAGTAATAAAAGGCGCAAACTTCCACAAAATATTAAAGTTCAATTTTTTCACACATCAGTTTTAAAGGAAATAAATAAAAGAGAATGCTTAATATATTAGTTTTATTATTGAATATATGCAAATTTATGATAACGTGGAAACTTTTACAAACCTTTTAATCATTGATGCTTACCAAAGTGATTATTAATTACAAAGTAATTATATTAAAAATGCACATCCAGAACTTTACGACTCTATTACAGAAAAGAGAACGCTTAATATATTAGTTTGATTAGTGATTATATGCAAAATTATAATCATGTGGGAAAGTTTATAAGCCTTTTACTCACCAAGCTTACCAAAGTGATTATTAATTATTGATTACAATTACAATGTAATTATATTAAAAACACAAGCACTTCAAGAGCTTTACGAATCTATTAAAGAAAAGCACTAATGCTCTCAATCAGTTTGGAATAACAACATAAATTTTCAGTCTCTTTTTTTAAAATTATAACCGTTGGGTCATTAGGCTACATACCCAATTTCATAATAAAAGTATTTATTAGTAGACGGTGAACTACATAATATGCTTTCATTGAGCTTCTGAATTTGTAAAACTAGACTCCTCAAATTTAGTTTAAATCGTAATCAGCAGAATAAAGGCATATTTATACAATAAAAATTTCGATTAAAAGTATACTGAAATCCTTGACCCCATCCTAACTTCACAAAGATTCTAATTTATATACCATTACTTAAAGGAGTTCAATATTTCTTGAATGAAGAATTTTTCTTAATAATGGGAAGTAATGAAGCATTTATTTAATACTAAATTTCGATTAAATGTCAGGTTAATCCTTGACCCATATTGTAGAAACTGCAGATTAATAAATATTAGAGAGAGGTGAATCACTCAAATGGGATTTCATGAAATAAAACCAGAACAAACTGCAAGTTCATTCCAAGCATACATTAAAGCTTTCGTTTCGGGACCTAACTCAGTAAATGCACTTTTGTGATTAGAGTAGAAACATAAGGAGAACAAGTCCTCAAACAGAACGTTAACATAATATTCCAGAGAAAATGTACGTGAGATGAATTATTCATGGTAAAAATAATCTACATCAAAAATAAAGCACGATACCCTTCGTCAAAAAAAATTTCTCATATTCATATCACCCACCCCCGCAACTTTTCACAACGATTTCGTTTTGATCATGAAAGTTTCCTGATGACCCTGACTGTCTATTGAGCAAATTGAGTTATTTTTAGCTCAAAAACACGAATGGGAAGACAGAATTCACAACATATATAAATGTGAAGAAGGCAGTGATTGTAAAGTTCTACAAAGAAAGAAAACACAAATCTATTTCTCTGGATTAGTTCTATCACCTAGGATTTCTTTTTTAGTGAAATTTATTATAAGAACATTTCGGCAAAATGCAACTAAAAAGGTACTTAATTTAATTTTAAAAATGATGGATTATTTTAATGCTTTATGTGAATGCGCAGAGAATTTCTGTGCAGTAAACTTTGCAACAAGCCACATGTTCTACAATTTTTAAACGAAATTTCCTCGCTTTAAAAATAAAACATGAAATCATTATATCTGACGTTAAAAGCTCAAGATATCAAATTAAAAATATTAACCAGCAGGATATTAGATATTATTGCTGAAAGGAGAGAATTTTTTTTTCTCAGATTCTTGAATTGATATTCTTATTGAAAGGTTTATTATGCGATGTTCAGAATGAATTTTCCATTTCTTTTTCTCTCTTAGAAGAAAAGAACAAATCTAGGGGCACAACCAAAAATGGAGCAAAATCGACATGTTCAACAATTTAAAATAATAATATATAATAGAAAATAGAGTATTGTCACTTTCAAATTTCAATTTCGAATTTTAGCAAGAGATTCATTTTTAACGGGAAAAAGTGATTTAGAAAAGATATTTTAAATTATTCCATAGTGTCTTCTTTTTATACTTTTCAATTCTACTTCTTATTGTTAGGAAAATTTATCACCATATTTTTATATGCGCAATCAGCTTAAGTCTGAAAAGGCAACCATAATCTATACATAAAATGCTCAATTCCGATCATTATCAGAGCAGCAGATATGTAAAAGACAAAAATTAATTCCATTGCAACATTATTTCTTTATATGAAATAATTTTCAAATTTAATCTGAAACTAAATTTAATAAAAATTTGAAAGTAATTTTATCAATTTCGCTGCTTTTTTATATTCATTGATTTGGATCAAGAATTGTTTGAAATTTTGTAATTTACAACTTTGAGAAATTTCAGTTTTTGAAATAAGCAACCAGTTCTCAGATGTGTAAATAAATAAAATGCCTTCCGACAGCACTGAGCTGAAAAAAATGCGGACACGACTCTTTTTTTTATTATTATTTTACGATATTTAACACGCATGCTTAATTTTATTTTGAATAAGGCTCTTATCTATGAAAATGACGCATCAGATTAAAACTTTCCCATGGAAGAAAGACACATTATAAAGGAAATAAGAATCTTTTGATTAGAGATGAACATTATTTTATCACGTTGAAAAAGTACAGAACAAAAAATAATAATTTTCAACTACACAGAGCAATTCAAGTGTACTTCAAAAGTGTTGCGGGAATACATTAATTTTTGGATGTCTCTTGCAAAATTTTTTAATGATTTTGAATAGTAAGATCATTTTTTATGTTAACAAACATATTGGCTTTTTCAAACATTGGCAAATTTTTCATTTCAATCTACTATCTCACATCTGAAAAATATTTACTAAAAAGCAACAAGGCTTATAACAAAAGTATTTATGAGCAAATTATGTTTTTTCTTTTTCTTTTCTTTTCTTTTTTTTTTGGTAAGAAAAATGAGTTGAATTTTGCAGAATTACAACAAAAAAGAAAATTTTAAATATATAAAATTTGTAAACACGTTGAAGAGAAAGATCCATTATATTCAAGAAAGTAAAAATTAACTATCAATTAAAAAATATTATACCATATAATAACGCTTATATTACTTTCCCTTAAAGTAAAGCAAAAGCTCTGTTAATTAAAATGCTCATATGCAGAAATGTAACGCAATGTTGAATAGATATCGCTTTTAATTTGTCTAATGAATAAATTAATCAAATAAAAAAATATTTTACCCATCTGAATCTTTTGAATTTTTATTGATTCGCTAACTAACGTATTCAATAAAGCAACTTATACAATACGATTATGTTCATAATAATGGAAAATGCACAGAGCGATTCAAAAAGAGTTCAAATAGGCTTATGAGCTTATGGTAGATCCAAAAAACTCTAAAAAGTCCACTACTTAGAGTCATCTAACAATGACTACCCTTGTTAAAAATTTGAGAGTAATAGCAGAGTAATAAATAAACGAGGTCCCATAAATTCGCGGCCATTTTTCTACCCCAGAATCCTTTGACAATGACGAAGCAAGTAAAAATAAAATAAAATTCCAGAATAATAATAAAGTGATAAATAGCTCTGTTCACAGAATTTTTCAGCTGCTTAGCCTCTTTGCTAGGAAGCGGAATCTTTCGCCTTTCAAAGGTAAAAAGAAAGAAACCCGAGAATAATTTAAATCATGGAGAGATTAGACGACGAGAAAATAATAGCAGAATGCTTTAAATAGGCTCAAATATACCGGAAAACTTTTTGTATCATTTTAAAACCTTACAAACAATTCTTCACCTAAAATCATTTGTTCCAAGAAAAAACATTCGGCGGATGCCAAGTTTTCAATTAAAAGAGCTTTTATAAACTATTCATATTAAACAATATAGTGATAATTTTTCAAAATATTCGTAAAAGATTTTGACTTAGAGTTAATTACGAGGAACTCTGTTTCTACAAAGATTATTGAGATTTAGTACAGACATTATATTTAATGTTCTGCCAGAAGACTGCAATCTGCGAAAATGTAGTCAAAACTTTTCGAGTTCGTCTAGTTTCATGTATTAAAAGGCAAGTGAGTGCAAATGGCGCTAAGTAATAAACATCTTAAATCCTGTCTAGGTTTGTGATGTGTTTTTAAGCTTCTCTAACTTCTGCAATATATTTGAAGGAAAACATTTCTCACTGATATTTGTAAGGAAATGATGTAGTAATGGCAGCAGTAAATTTACAAAAGATGTAGGTAGGAAAAACGTGTTTTGAAATAAAAAGTTGAAAAAAATTCTTGATAGAAGGAAAGTAAGGAAAAATAGATCAAAAATATAAACAGATTTGGAATATTAAACTGTAGAAAATGGAATGTAATCATAGTGAAAATTACAGAAAGACATAACTGAATAAAAAGTAAAACGAAATTCAAATTAGCTTTGGAATGTTTCAAGGCAGAAATAAAACAAAAAGTAATAAAAAGGATTATAAATAAAACTGTAAATAAATGTCTAGGCAATTTTTTTAAACTTAATATAATTTAAAATTACTATTGTTTTAAAAAATAATTCAAGAACGAATAAATAATTTAGTATTTTTCTATTCAAAAATAATGAGAACATGTAATAAGTTATAATTAAATAATGCAAAATTCATACCACAAAAATATTTTTACATTTATTGCAAATTAGAAAGAAATGAAATAGATGATTAAAATTATTAACTGCTTATATTTATATTTGTTCTAAAGATTTTTTTGTTTACATTTTCTTGCAAAAGCATTATTTAACTAAAACACTAAAAGAAACTTCTAAAATTAGTAAATTTTAGAAAATGTTTTTCTTTTCACAAAATGCCGGAAAAAAATTGTTGGAATTAAAAATTTTCGACAATTATGAAAATAAAAGCAAAGACATATTAACCAGTGTTTACACATGTGATTCACAAACTCATACATACTGGAGTTGCACAAAATTTTTCATTGGTAAAACATATCGTCCTTAGAAACTTTTTAAGAAAAATATTATTTCATTGAAAACCTAAATAAACCGAACGAGCAACTTGAAAAGCTTTTCTTTTGTGTTTTATGACCTACTAAGCTAACGCACAATGCGATTATGGGTATCTATCAATGATTTATACTAGAAAAAGTTTGTTTTGCACTTGTGGAAAGTAACGGCATGGTTAGAGGTGTTCGATCTCTCACGCTATTATCTCTAACGTTCTATTATTCTAAGTTTCTTGACTCACTTTGCTAAATATGTAACACGATAACGTTGTTTGTTTGATTTTAGCGCTCTATTGTTCGTTTTAAGAACAATGATTTAAAATATCATGAATTCCATCCAAAAGAATTTCTCGATTTTCTGCTGAATGCTACCTATATAAAAAGAAATCTCTAATTATACACAAAATAAGAAAAACTTTCTTTCTTAAGCTTAGAAACTTTAAGACAAGATAAATTTGTCCTATATTGACAGATTTTCAAATTTTAATGAACATATGTTTTTATATTTATGAAAAATTTACAGTATTTACAGAAAAATTATGCAATAAGAAGGATGAGAAAGGCAATAATATTTTCGAAATTAAAAAGCAAGTAATAAATGAAGTCATTCAAATATCTTACGAAAGATAGTTTAAATTTAAAAAAAAGAATATTTCAAAACGTGGAAGTAAAAAAAAAAAATTGCCAGAGAATAAAATTAATTAACTTTCAACAAAACAAGAATAAGTTTTGAGGGTATGACTAAAGTTATGATTAGACGTTTTTTTAAGTCAAAAATTGCAATCAAACTTGTACGTCATTTTTGGTGTTTACACATTTATGAAAAATGCAAAAACAATGGTTAGATATTATGCAGGTATAATTTTTCAGGAAATGCGTAAATCATAACTTGTCAATTATTGTATTCAGGAACAGAAAGAAAGAAATTTCTAAGAAAATTTATAAATATAATTTGATTTATTAGACAATTTTCTAGAAATTTTTGCAAAACTGTTAAATATGAATCTCTGCACTAAAATATAGCCTTTACAGAAATAGCTTTGTTTGTGAAAAGCATTAAAACTACTTATATTGGTAATTGAAATATTAAATTATAATTGTTATAAGATGATGACATTATTATGTTTAATACTAGGATTATTTATTGTAGAGATGTTAACAAAAAATATTAGTCAGGATGTCACTATTTTAAAGTGATATGAAATTTCATTTAAATGCCCTTCACTGTAATCAACCAACTATACAAAACAGGTCAAGGTGTTAGTCGTTAAACATTGTTGAGTTGTTGAATAGTTGAAGCATGCTTGGTTTGTCATGAGTGTAGCAGAATGATTCCCTCTAGATGCATTTCTAAAGGTTTTAGTAAAGAAAGAGAAACAGTTGAACAGAAGGAATAAGTCTTTGTATTTTTAATTATAATGCTAGCAAATGACTAGAAGGGACAGGTTCTGAAAAAAACTGAGGATGTTTTTCCTAATGATACATTTCCAAAAATGGTATACGGATGATTTTTTTCTTTCCTTTTTTCACTATCTTATGTTTAATCCCGTGGAAAGTTATTTATTTGGTCAATTTTAGTTTTCTTTTTTATATTCTATAATGGTAATTGTTATTGTATTTCTACGTATTTTAAGCAATTTTTCAAGTTTTTTATATTATCAGCAAACTATAGATTTTTATTCTGATACAATGGTAAGAAACTATAAGTCCATTTTTAAACGTAATAAAGTATTCATTGTTGATTATATAATAAGCAAAGTATCCCTTTCAATGATCAAATTTGATAATACCACCCTTTCTCTTTTCTAGCCTTTAAAAAGCTTAAGTTCAGCATAAAGTTTCAGTAGAGCATTCATAAAACCAGGTTATTTGGCAAGAGCATGCACTTTCCGAATCATCTTATTCAACCCATTTTTACAATTACAGTTTAAAATTACAAAATCATTCCTAAAAAGCTACAGCTCAACATCGAAACTAAGAATTATTATGACAAACAAAATCAACAATGTTACGCATGCAACGATATTCATTTGAGCTGACATAAGATGCGTCATTTTGTTACAATACCAGAAAATATACAAAGCGTTCCTTAGGTTTGTTACAACTCTCCTCAAATTTATTTGTTTGTCGAATTGTAACAGAATGATATCACTTGATTTAAGATATGCAGTTACACACGAAGTTCATGTTTAATAAACAAGTATGCTAAAAATTCAGAGTATTCAATTATCAGTGCAGCAAGCACCAGAAATATATTATCTATGGCACATTACATCCTTTTTGATAGAAAATAACTGTGCTATGTTAAAAATACATTGGTTGACGCAGTTTACACAAATTCTCAGTCAAAAATTGCGAAAGCAGAAACCTTGTCTTATCAGGCTTTGCGCAACTTCTTTCGATCGTCAATAATCTAGAAGTTGTTCTATAATAACAATGCTAACCCAATGAGATAGTAGCTGATGCTGGCCATCTGACGCAAGAATCATATAAATGTATTCTTTTTCTTGTGCGAGATTGCAACATTCGATCAATCCATAAAAAAATGATATGTTATATCCAACTTTACTAACCCCATTCAAAGCCTTTTTAACAACGACATGAAACCTAAAATCTCTTTTCAATCTGATATTTCTAATATTCTATTGTCACAAAGGCAAAAAAAAGTATTTTTTCTTTGTCATTTAAGGTACAATAAAAGCTTGGATTTTTTACTTTTGCTAACAAAATTTAGTTGCCTAAAAACATCTAAGATTTTATGTATCAAACTTTTAATACAGAACAAATGAAAAGACACATTTTTATGACTATTTATATAACTTACAATAGTCAATTAAATGAAACCTTCTTTTTGTATACAGCTGACCACCCCGTCACCACTGAACGTAGAAATATCAACAGGATAATTTATTAAATGTAAACTATCCTTTCAAAGGGATCATTAAAAAGGCTATAACTGTAATGAGTTTTGATCAACTTAATTATTATCTTAGTTTCATTAATTGATTAACAATATCTATCATTTCCGGATTTCTGTTTTATTCAAAAAAAGTATTTCTTCTATACACAATGAACACAACTTAATATTTTAATGCATTCTTGGACCAAAAGCTTAATTTAAAAGCTTAAAATAATGACATTCAGGGAGTGATGAGGAATTTT
>JAPMOQ010056941.1:1863267-1888870 GCA_026543055.1 Argiope trifasciata | reverse complement strand
TCAGTAATTCTGTAGATATCTTCAAGTGTTATATTTAAAAAAAAATGCTCTTATTGATTTCATCTATCACAGACATAATCATTTTATCGTCTTCAGAAAGTATAATACATTTCTTATTTATTTCACATTTTTTTTTAAATCTACAATATTTCAGAGACATTTTTTAAGGAATTTCTTTCTGGATTTTCTGGATCAAAATTTCTTGAAAGATATAGATAAGTTCCGAGGAAAATATCTGGATTCTCAATTTAAGGCTTTCTTTTCAATGTTAAGTTTAGAATTACAGATTTTAGTTTAAGCCTCTTTCAACAGTATCATACTACAGTTAAGAATGTAAATTTATGTGCATCCACAATAACGTAACAACAAGGTGGCCATATGGCAAGATGCCAGGGGTCTATAGTCTTAGGCGGTCCCGACTTGATATATTGCATTTATATATATTAATAGTACATATACGTATATAAAGGACATTAAATTTTACTATTATCAATAAACTGGATAACGATATTATAAAGAATGATTAAATATCTTAAGTACTTTTAAAATTAGTATTATGTTAAAAATATATTTTTAAGCATCTATTTCGAAGCACCTGCCAAGACTCTTATATTATCTAACTACGCCATTGTACATCGGGGAAATTTCCAAAAGATTTTTAAACATATTGAAATTATATTAACGGCAGAATTTAACAGATAAACACAAGATACTAAACAAAAATTTTCAAAATATTTATAATTTCTGGAATCTTAATACATAAAAATATCTTTTATGATAGATATTCATTTTATTTATTACAATGCTACAAAAGAAGATTTAAAAATACAAGGAAAAAGTGAAATGAAGGCATAGAAGCTAACAATATCAGTTATACTTGGTTGTTAGTGATTTAGAATTTTAATAACTTCTAGGAATTGGATGAAAAAAAGACCAAGAAAAATTATTTCAGATTTTTGGAAACTTTTTTAAGGAATTATCATAGAATATTTATAAGCATGCAAAAGAAAATCAAGGAAAGCAAGTATTTTATAAAAAAGTCTTGAATGGATTAATTTCAGTAAACTTTGAAGCTTTTACTGAAAACATTTTAATCTTTGGCATTTTAAATGTAAATAAAACTATAAAAGTGGTATGAGAGTGTCAACCAAAAAAGAAGTACTTCAGCAAGGAAAATTGTCTCATAAAAAATGCTTAGTAGTTAATTGAATTCCAACTCGTTGATGCTTAATAACTGGGGAAAGTAAAAAACAATAACAAGTGGTTCAGTTAGTTTCTTGATTATTCCACGAAATCTTAAATGAATCAATTTGAAACATATCCACACAAAAAGTCGTGAAAATAAAAAAAATTGAAAATTAAATTAATTTCTAAGAGCAAAAACACATTTGCTTCAATGGATTACAAAATGTTAAGGATGGCAACTATATAAGTTTGACTTAGTTCATTATAAAATTAACTCCATTAAAAAACAAATAATCTAAATTTCCTTTTAATACACCTTAAAAATATTTATTAGTAGTTTTAAAAACAATGTCAAAAAGTTTAAAGACGAGTAAATAAAATTTATTGCTCGTCATACACTCTAAACTTTGTAATGACGAAAAACATTATTTAAAGCTTTTAGTTTTTTATACTTGTAAAGCGCCAATCAAGAAGTTATGTTTACACTAAAAAGAAAAACGATTTCACTTTCGACTAGAAAAAAAGAAAGAAAGAACCATGCACATGCATTGTTGCTTATCAGTACTTACAATTGAATCTTGACGTCCAATTGTTGGTAAGGAAAAGATAGCATCTTAAAATAAATTATCAACACAGGCGAAATGTGTTTCTAGGGACTTCTAAAAGTTTTCCTTATTTTTATCTGCTGTTTTATTGAAAAAAAAAAAAATATGAAAACGTTTCAGCAGTAAAATATTAGAATAAATTTCCAAGTAAAGATTTCCATTTACAAGGTAATGTCTAAATTTAGGTATCAAGAATAATTGCTTTTTTTACTGTCATTAAAGATATTTTTAAATGCTTTAATTCGTCATTCTTGCACTGCGAGCTTTAACTAGATGCTTTTAAAAATTTCTGCATCAATGAGTATTATTTTAAAGTAGAATTCATCATATATGTGTCTTTGATACAGTTTTTGATATCGAAGGCAATTATAGTGATAATTAGTGCTCTAAGGCTGAATACTTCATATATTCATCGATTTTCATTAGCAAACTCCAAAATACATTAGAAATATGCTACAAATAATTTTTGTCATAGAATCACTGAATAGCGCAAATATAATTTAGAAGAATTACTATTTCATTAATGGTAATTTTTAAGTCATTAATTTACTTAGATTATTGTTAATAGCTATGCAACAAGAAAGAAAGGAAGTATTAGAGCACAATGCCTTCAGAAAAATTTAAAAAAAGATTTTAAAAAAGTAGGTATAAAAGCGCAATGCTTATTTTCCACCACAATCTATTCGTTTCATATAAACTAGGCCTTTTCAGACTCAATCCAGTTTGTTACCTTATCAGAAAAATTATTATTGTTTTTTAATTCATTAATTTCTGTTTTCTTTCTTAAGAAAAAGTATACAAGTCTTTTGTATTTCTTATAAAAACTTCGAGACCTTTGATTTTAATGAATTTAGATGAAGAAAAAAATCATAAAAAGGGCGAACTTTTTCACAGATTATAATTATTTATTTTTCCGATTCGGTTTCAGTCAGCAGTAACATGCGACCTAGAACAGTAAGAAACAATTTCCTAGTAGTTTTTTTCTCTCTTTTTTCTTTTACGCTTTATATATCATTGATTAGCCGTTGTTTTCTAGTTACATTTGTTTTGAAGGACTTGAAAACTGTTTATATATATATATATATTGCAAAAGAATGAAGAAATTACTAGAAACTTTCCGAATATATCTTTTTATTACCTTAAACGCACTGTTGCCAATTCAGTTTAAATGAAAAAAAAAATAATTGCGCAAATTCGCATTTAAAATATATGTAAAATTATGATAGTAATTAAATATTTCTGAGCTTAATATTTCAAAGTAATTTCCTTAACAGCGAAATATAAAAGAAGCACATCTTAAATAAATGAGTTTAATCTGAGAAAGATTGCTTATCTGATCATAAGATATTCCAGCTGTTTCTTGGTAATTATCATTCATCACATCACTTTACAATTTACAATTTCAAATATTTACATTCCATATTTTAAAATATTTTTTGACTCATTGATAACCTACAATTTAGTTTCATTAGCTAGTAATATCTATTCGATTGAAGAAATATTTTTATTATTCTATTGAAAGCTTTTTTGCACAAAGTTAATAATGAGAAATATTAATAATAACTTTAGCTTTCAAGTATTTATCCGATTACAAATATCATTTCAATATAATTTGTTAATATACTTAAAATTACATTGAAATTTATGTCCAAAAATTCATTTTAAATCCAAATGATCTTTTCGGAAATATTTCATTTCAATATAAGTTTTTAATATACAGAAAAATTGCATTTTAATTTATATCCAAGAAAATCATTTTAATATAAACGATTTCTTTGAAATTATCACCACATATGCATTCATGTTTTGGCTTTAATAATGATTTGTAATTTAAAAATTATTAATTTATTTTACATCATACAGAGTAGTTTCATGTGCGATTTAAATCTGTGCCACTTCTTTTTATTTTCTTAATGAGTTATTAAGAGCAGAAAGAAGATATGAAAAAGATCACTCAAAGAACCATCTAGGAAATGGTCCTTTAACAAGATTATCGAGCTATTTATTAGGTGATGTGAACACCAGTGATGATGTACTGGTACTTAATAGGAGAAATATTGGATGAAGTAGCATAAAAAGGATATGAAAAATTACAGCGAATGGCGATTTCTTTCCAGATAAATACTGAGCTCCGAATGTGGCATTAGTTCAGTCAGAGTAATCGGGAACGAATTTTACAGACATTGTTGTTTTTTCCCTTTAAAAAGGTCGCATGAGATGATAAAAAAGGCCCACAATTATGTATGTCTGTATATAATCATATTCTGAAGGTCAGATTAAACAATTCTTTTTTTCTTCAAATCGGTTTATTAATTAACTAATTTCAGCTACAGGAACTTTCTTAATTACACGAATGCGTTCCCAATAACCTGAGTCAATAGGGTAATTTATTTCTCGTTTGATTTCTTAATTACAAATGTTTTGGTTCCTGCTCCGAGTTAACGGACAAATTTGAAGAGATTATATTTGAAACGACGAGAATTTACTCTAACTTATCTCAGAATTCTTTCATTACTCTTTTACTATTTTTGTTAAAAATATCATACATATATATATATCAACATATATATATATATATTGCTACGAAATGAAACTTAAGAAAGGACTGAACACTTCGATGTGTGAGCAGGAAATATTTAAAACTTTAAAACGAGCTTTAAAATGAGTAATATCCAAAAGTTCAATTTAAAAGTAGAAAGTAGAGCACCTGTTGCAAGAAGAACATTCAATTTCCTATGCTAGTCAGGTTTTTCTGACATGTACATTTCCATAAAAAATCTGTTTCAAAAATAGGATTTGAAGAATACAGCTTTTGTTTGACTCTGGGAAATCGCAGACTGTTATTAATCACCAAACAAATTTTGCTTTAGTCAAGTTCTTCAAACCTATCGCACCATGCTGCTACTGCCAATATCATCAATCTTTTAGTCATGCAAATAATGAATAATTTTTTTGACATCATCAAAGTAATTGATCAAAATATGCATATCTGTGAAAAAATTAACGATGAATGATTCGATTTAAGTTATTTCTTCTATCTTCGCTACCTCTGTTGCTTGTTGAAAAGAATCAAAACCAACAACTTCAAATCTCTCTATCGGCATCACGTTTGCTTGCTTTCATCTGTATATGACTTCAAACCATTATTAACAACCAATTTTTACATATGAAAAGTAATTGGTATGTAAATTCCGCGGTAAAAGTTTTTTAAAAAAAGAGTCAGTTTATTTGACCGAAAAAAATATGAATGGCAAAACGAAATGTACCGCTTACCTAGATATCATTTTCAATCATATAATAAAGTATTCCAAGTGCATGTGAGATATAGATTCTTTTTTAACTTTACAAATCAGTTCCCATTTATCCTACGATGAAAAACCGTCAGGATAAATGAGAATACTTACCTTTCTCCCAGGAATTTCTCAAAACTGGATTTTACTCGTGACTTCTATGCCACACAGATCTCAGAAATATATAACTTTGACACTTACCTTGCTTATAACCAATATAGGAATCAACTAATGACGCTTACGAAAAATTTATTTCACTTACTAAAGCAGAAGTTGCTACTAAGAAGGAAAAAAAAAACAAGTTAGAAAATATTATTGAAAAAAGTGAAAAAATATTTTTTTGTTTCCTCCAGAGTGTCTTAAAGAAAACTCAAGTTTCCGAACTCGGTAAGGCCTCATTGTAGGTATTGTAGCTTATGTTTCAAAAAACTCCTTATTCCCAATTACTCTTCCTGACTTTATATACTTCTCTTTGCTTTTAATTATATAAATATCAGCTATCTAATAAAATTATATAGTGAACATATTCATCATGAACATGCGATTAAAATGTTAACAGCTCAAAACAGTATTAACAGAAAAATAAAAATAAAAATTAATTATTATTGAAATAAAAAAAGCTTTTAATCGATGAAAAAATTCATTTGTTGAAATTAACGTTTTAAAGGAATCAATCACTCTGACATATTTCAAGAAACTGAAGCTTATTATCACTGTTTAAATTCAAGATAAAAAACTAATTTCTGATTATAAACTCATGGAATAACAGGCAAAAGTAAATTATTCTACAGAAGCAATATTTTACATCTTCAAAACAATATTCGATAATGCTTTTCAAAAGAAATGATAAAATCATTACGTTTATAATTTCCTTTCATAAACATCTTTCATGAAATGCGATTTATCTATTATATTTACTGTCTTTCATTATAAATCTTGAATAGAAATGCATAATATTTGATCAAAAACACATTTCCATAATTTGAGAAAAGAATTGAACTAGTATGACATTGAATACGTAAGTTAATTTTCTAAACAATGGCAGGCAAAATGCATTCGTAAATCTATTTTTGAGTCAATCTTAAAAAGGAAAAAGAAAGGAAAAACCGCAAAAATGCCAATAAACGCATGCTGCTTTATTATCCCTTTATCCAATGTTAAGATTAAATCAGCGAAGGCAAATTTTTCTAAAGCGAGGTCCATTTACCAGATTTTCCTAAAAGTTCTGGAGCTATTCATCAAGTTTGGTGAACTAAAGAAGAAAATGTCCCCAATTTATCGTAGGTGGAACAAGGCTACCGTTATCTCGAGGATAGACACCAAAAACGAAATCTTCCAGAAAAGCAAAGTTGAAAGTTTTATATTACATTTTTGAACATAATAAAAAAAAAGTAAGAGAGAGGGAGAGAGAGACAAAGTTTGAGCTTCAACGTCATCTAGTAAATGCATAAAGAAACAAAAGCTTTGAACGAAAGCATATTCCGGGACATTAGACCTCAGGCATTATTATATTACACCTAAATAAAGAATTCTAGCCCGGGAGAATTTCGACCCTACAGGAAGTGAAGAGAAAAAGTTAAGAATTCCCCACCCATCCTCCCATTTTCATCTCAAGATATTTCCCCCGTGGGAGATCTCTAACCGTTGAATCTTGGGTTCAGAGAATTTTAGGAATTCTCTACACCACCTCGTTTCGATTTCTAAAGAGAGATGGGGAAAATAAAGAAAAGTTCAAAAAGTTTTGGTCTGATGCAAAAGCCCGTCTGTTGGTTTTCTTCTAGCGTTCTGATGGAAGACAAGAATCTTATGGATATAGAATCAACATTTCATAATATTACGGTGCTCAAGGCATTGCTATCATGAAATGAATAGAAAATATTGGAAGCCAGAATTTTCCAAGAGACAGTTCCACTGTTATTGTCTAGACAGGTTGCATCACAAAGATTTTTTTTAAATGTTCGTCTGAAAATAGAAGAAAAATACTATAGATCTTGCAAATGTCCCATTTTAAAAACCATGCAATTTAGTGCAGTATGTTTACAAATAATCCAACATTTTACGAAAAAAGTACAATGAAAGGAATTCCAAAATGTACTGATTTCCCCACGTTATAAAAAAAAAACACCATTGGCATCATTTAATTTTAAAAAATCTTTACAAACCAAATTGTATAAAGTAATAAAATTTACATATGGTGCAGGTAAAATTTTCTGAGCAAGATTACTTAAATATAATGATAAGTAATAAATTAAAGCCATCTCCATTCCAAGCACTTCAGGTGAAACAAAGATTATGTTACCATGTATACAAATACTAACGACCGCTTCATTTTTGTTTCATACAGTTAAATTTTTCCTTCCATTGACGATAATTGTTTTAATTGTAAAGTACATTAATTTATCTTTTTTCCAGTTTTAATTGCTTTGAAATTAATATTTAGTGCATATAGTCAGAAATTTACAAAAAGAAATAACACTTCTTGGATGTGACAGAAACAAGCAATGGCAACAATTCGCGAATGCCTCGAAACTTCCACGAAATAACTCGAAATTAGTGGGTGAAACAAATTTAGAATAGTTTTTTTTTTCGTTCTTATACTAGTTTTGAAGTGAACTAACAGAAAGAAATTCTTTTTTTTTTAGAATTAAACTACCGTACCTCAGAATTAATGCATTAAATTGTTTATAAGAGTTTGTAGTGCTCTTTGATGAATCCTTCAAACACTGACGTCATCTTTGTTCCTACAGGCTATTTATAAACAGTTTTCCAATTAGTTATATCAAAGACGCATTCGTAATTGCTTCAGTTTTTCTAATAATAGGGTTGGGTCTTTCTTCCTTAAAGAAATTTCGGTTGTATGAAAGCATAATATCAATTTTGTTGTTTCTTTAATGCACCGAAACGAAACAAAACTAAAGCTCCGAACCATATGCGGAGTTGTTTTACAACATTTTTTAAAAAAATTTACACAACTAGGAGAATATTATTTTACAATTATCAAAATTCTGATGTAAGGATTCAGATGAATCTGAAATCATTTAAAATTCACCATCCAAATTTTCTTTCATTCAAATTTCCTTTTGAATCGGAAGTTTTTTTTAAATCTAATATTTAATTGCAAAAAAATTTGACATTGTAGGTATCTAAAGCATTCACATTTATTTATAAAAGGTAAGTCATACAACAATTACTGACGATAGAAGATTTTAATAATGTATTTATGACACCGAATATCAAAATAATAACATATTTTGTAATCAAAAATGTTATAAAAGTACCCTATAGATAATATACAACCCGATTTTCTATATCTATTAATTTTAATTTCAACAGATTGGTTAAAAAAATATAAATCACATGACACTGAATGTTCAGCCGATTCTAACCATGTAAAGGACCGTGCAGTGGTTGATCGAATTCGAAGAATTAAAACAAAAAGTATTCGAAAGGTTTCCTCGTTAGAGGACAAAATACAGATAACAACTATTTTCTTGCAAAGTCTATTAGAATTTTCAACATAATACCACTGAAGTCAACGAAAATAAATAACTATTTAAACAAAATAGATAAAAGGTTATTTTTCTGAAAATGTTATTGCCAGATGGGAAAATGACAAATAACAGGAAAAATAATTGTTGATAGTATAAGTCTGTTTTCTGTATAAATTATTTCAGTGTTAAGCTGAATAAAATATAATACGTAATTTTTTTCGATATCATGTTTAAAAATATTAAGTATTTGAAGATTTGTTGAAAAAATATTCTTTAGTAAAATTAAAAGGAATATTGGAAATACAAATAAAACAATTTTTTTAAATTTTTAAAATTACGTTTTACTTTCCTAGAATAAACCTCACGGCTTCAACATATAGTTTGTAGACACGCTTAAATACTAAAATTAATGAATGATCAAATAATAAATAAGAAAAGAAATAATCTCCGATTCTTTTCAAAATCAATTCACTAATTATTTTTAAGTTCGAACGAAGATTCACTGAATATTATTCAAACCGATGGTAAAAGTCAGGAAAGACAACAATGAACTTTTTGTCTAACGTTGCCGCAAAAGAGAAATTTGAGATTAGGCATTAAAAAAACAATAAAGACGTTGATAATTTTAACTATTTATTTAAAAAGCAGAAAAAAGCAATTGTTTGCGAAAATATTTTAAAAAGTTTAGCATTAAACAATTTCTGTAAAATTTTGTTTATATAGAAGTAAATACTAAGAAACATTTTGATCTGTTGCGTTGCTTTCTCAGTTTTAATACATTTGTTATAAAATATCAAGAAATGCAGAATAAAAGACATTTTACTTTATTTCTAGGATCTTATTTTCTAAATTAGTTTTAAAAAATAATTTTGTTAAAAGATTTTAAAACTCAGAAACAGAAACTGAAAATTTTCCTTTCAAAGCTAACAACTAGACTTTCCGTTTTTAAGCGCATTTCGCAAAAATTCATTCATAAACAGTTTGTAAATACATGAAAATGACATTAGTTTTAAACTTTAGAAATGACAGATTTAAAAAAAGATATTTAAGATATTATAAAAACTAGGAAGCCTAAACAGACGGAATATATCCTTTATAAAATATTTTTATTCATTTATTTCTAATATTTTTCTAGAGGATTCCTTCACAATTTGTTCAAAACTTTTTAAATTTATAAAATATGCATAAGAGGAATAAATATACGAATTAATGAAGCGGTATTAACAATCGCAACTAATGTTATAAAAAACTAATCATTAAAATATGGCTCCATACGTTTAAATTAAATCTTTTGAATTTAACTCAAATTACTTCAATGACTCTACCCATATATTCTTAAAGAAATTTAGATAGAAAGAAACACTTACTAACAAACACGCATATCTTTTTAGGACCCCAGGAGAAAAAAATCTGGACCTCGGAACTCGCACCGAAACTAAGACGAAGAGGTAATGAAGAAGCGAGTTGCGCTTCTTCCAACAGTCAGTCGCGAAGTAGCCGCACTAGCTGTGTGACGGCAGAGTCGTTTCACTGACCTCATGTGATGACGTCAGCAGCGCGCAGCTGGCGGCGAAACTTTTGCCGCGAAACTCCGAGTCGCGCGTCACAAAGTCACGGGAAACCTCGCAAACCGTGACTCAGAGCCCCTGATGCCCTGAGACGATAAAGATTGGAAGGATTATTTTCCTTGCTACTGATCTGTGACGTCAAAGGGTCCTCAGGAACCAAACCCACAACCCGATAACGTTATTTATTTTTTCTCTGTATAAAATAGAAAGGCTTAAATAATACAGTAGCAGCATCAATAAGCACTTTTTGTTATGGCTGTTTATGCTCGACTGAGGAAGTTCTGAGTGACGCGACTGGAAAGAAATGGAAGTTTAAATATCGTTTGGGAAATCAAATACATAAATTCCTTTTGTTGGTAAACACTGATATTTCTGTTCCGTAGGAAATGCTTATCCAATTCTATATTCGTCTTTGCAAAAAGAAATTTAAGAAAAAAAATTGGGGGGGGGGGAGGTCGATGCTGATTTAGGAATCCAATGAATGCGCGATTGCTTCCTTATTAAGATTAAAGCTGTCAATTTTCAAAGAATTTAATCTCATATTTTCTTCTTTTTATCGAATATCTCCAACAAATATGTGTCTGTTGATAGTAAGTGTTATGCTTTTTACGTCAATTCAGACCTGTATTTATCAGTTATGATTCATATTTGATAATTTTAGTTTTACTAGAACTATGTCGCTCGGAAATTTAAAAATAAGCAACATCATTCGAGCTTTTTAGATTAAAAAACTGGATATTTAGGTTGTTACTGAAATTTGAGATTGTGGTTATTCATTTGATGATTTTTAGACTTGTTTTTCTCATATAAAATGAAATGATATCTGTCAGAAAAATGCAAGACTCGAACTTAGCTTAGATTCAAATGTATATAGATGTATTTTTTGTTACAGAATGTATTGTACGTTTAACTTTGATAAACTTTAAGTTTCACTCTCATTTATTGCTTAAAATTTTGATGCTAATGTAAGATGTAATGAACGTTACAGGTACAATAATCAGCTGTAAGCTTTTGTTTAAAGAAATCACATACAATGCTTCCGTTGTTTACGTATCACTTAATGAGTTTTTAATAAATAAATAGAATTATTTCCTAACTGTAAATTTCCTTCGTATTGTCATGTAATCTACCATTATTTATAACAATATGTCATTTTACCGGTAGAATAATTTATTGCCTAATAATATTATTGGATCAGAAAATGTGATGTATAACCACATTTCACATAAATGTGTATCCTTGAAGATGACAAACTTAAATTCAAGTCTCATTTCAAAATATCTTAGCATAATAATGCAGATTTTTTCAACACGCTCATATTGTTTTTGCAATTATTAGCAAACTCCCGCTTTTTTTTAAACTATGTGTGAAGACAAAATAAATTTTTATTGAATGTATTACTTTAGTCACTTTATTGAATATTTCTTAACAAAAGTGTGTGTGTATATATATATATATATATATATATATATATATATTTGGAAGCAGAAAGCTAGGTTCAAAGAAAATTAAGAGACCTTTGATGCTGTTACATCGTTTTATTTTATCACTGAAAAGCAGTCATGTCTATATACAAGTTAAGTGCAACGAACGCACACAGAAAGAGTAATGCGGGAAAGTTCTCGAGCATTTTTTCCTAGGTCTTATATAGCTTATTTTGTTAGGGAAAATCTTGTTTATAGTGCTTATAGACTATTAAGTTTCTCATGGGGATTTCTGAACATGTGCCTTTGAAAACGGGGAAAATACAGAATCTTTTTATAAAACTGTTTGTTTAAGTCAACAACTTTCATCAATCACTCTCACCGTGGGATTCGCTGACGAAATATTTTTACAAAGTATTTCTTGAATTAATTAAGTTGATAACGTGGAATAGGATCAAGAAATAAGAGAAGATTTTTAGAATGAAGTTAATATGGGTTAAATTGTGCTAAAAATTAAAAAAATTAATACAGTTTATGTTAAAATATCATTACACACACACATTTTGTTAGCAACATTTGAAGTTGACAGCCCTTAAAATGCTACAAGTGATCGAATCACATGTGAATGAAATAATACGTATTTCTAAGCAGCTGAGAAACTATTAAGAAATAATTTTCATTTTAATTATGGAACATCATTACAATGAACATAAGTCGAGAGTGTTAAAATTAAAATAAAATTCTTATCCAATACATTAATTAATTTTAAATATAATGTATCGTTTTAGGACTGTTTAATTAGACATAATGGTTGCAGTGTGGTTTGATATGTGTGGAATTACAAACGTTGGGTTTTTGTTGTGCTGTCATCTTAAATTTCATTTATTACAGTTACATTGCAAAAGGAGCATAGAAAAAAAATTTAAAAAAAAAAAATCTTTACTGATTATCATTTGACATTCGAAAAAGAGAGGAAAAATTAAATCAATCTAAAGAAAGATAATATTTCATGCAAATGAATGAAAACCATAAAAAGAATTATTATTATTGCTTGAAAGTGGTATTTTTTGCCACAATATTAATGTTTAGTATTTTATTTTGCTTATCTAATAAAATTAAACTGATTCTTTTCTCGATACTGGCTGAAAATAATTAAAATTTATAAACAGGTTTGACGAACCTCTAATGCGTTGAATCTGAGTCATTGCTTTTCAGTATTAATTTATGCTAATAAAGATGATATAAGTCATATTGTTATTGTTGAAGCTACCTTAAAGGCATCAAATAACATGTTATGAACCTTAAAAAATCTGTTAAGTTAACTAGTGAGGGCATTGAATCTCGCATACTCGGTACAATAGCATTTATCTAACTTGAAATTTTTTTCTACTATTAGATAGGGAAAATACCAAAAAAATCTATGAATTTATAAAAGGGAAAAGTAATTATATATGTATAAGAAAAGGAGTCTCTATTATGAGAATGAAAATATTCTTCCAATTTCATTGCTGTTGCTTCTGTCCCCAGTATAAATGTTAATGCAAAAGGAATACGTTTATATGACATTACAATCGCATAATATACATAATCGTGCATATCGTGAGATATCCAAATGTATATTATTCTATGTAGTAATAGTACTGTTTTAAATACATTGTTCCCTGTAGTATTTATCTTTTTTTTTCCGGTTTTAAGTTGCAGGACGTACTCCGAACTTAATCGTGGAAAATGAAAACATGGAGTCAGGAAAATCCCACCTGCCATTTCAGTTGTAGCTGTATGGAAGAAAGGGAAGATAATTCCTTCCAACTATGCTATTTGCAAACCCTAATCGAGTTAATGACCGTGCATCGTCTGTATAAAAATTGCATGCTCTTGTGTAGCAGATATTTTTCAAATTCTATAAGAGAAATTTTATCAAAAGGAAGAGTCAAAGACCGCTAAAAAGAGTTTTTTGTAAGCAGATTGGTTAGAATAGTAAAGAAATCAGACAAAAAAAATTTTTTTCTTCCCCTCATATTCCAGCTTGCAAATAAGCAAGACAGAAAATAGAAAACGGAACAAGTGTCGAATTTCAAATTTTGTAGGAAAATGATGAATGAATTTCAGGACAAATCTGTGATTGAACTATACCCCAGCTGATGAAGCGTTAAGCTGATGATAAAATGATTATGGTTCAGATGTATCATCGCATTTATTACATTCTCCATGTATAGAAATCTTTGTTTCAAAAATAAAATATTTGCACAAACGAGAGGGAAAAATCCTTATTATTTTGAAACAGGCAAAAAAAAAAAATATTTTTTCGATGATGAGAATAGATGTTTTTTGTGTACTTGTTTGAAGTTTTTGTATATACATCGTGGCGTTTATGTGGCTGAATATATCTATCACCGCGTTTTTCAGTCATTTAAGAACGTATCGTTTGTTTGTTGTTTCAAGAATCGATTGTTTCCCAAATTGGAAACCTTGTTATTGATATGCTTATACGCTCTTGTTATTGATATAAATTTTTTTAAAAATGGAATTTTCAAATCAGAAAGTTAAAAAAAAGTATTTTAAAAAATTATTTTTCTTTCTTTAGTAGAATTCAAAGTACCATAAGTATTTGGCAAATCATATAATTCAAAAAATATTTTTAGCATTTAATGATGTATTCACTTGCGTCAGTATGCCGATATTCACAATGCATTAAAAGTAGGCTGATTAAGTGCGGAAATATTTAAAACTATGTGATATACTCTTCTATCGGGCACTCTAAAAAAAGATAATTGCTGTATTGTACGAAACGCGACAGAATAACCAACTTTTAAATGTTAATTCATTCAATAAATTCTTAATTCTATTGTCTTCAGGTGTCACTAAGGACCCGGTAAGTTATGGTATTTGACATACTTAATAGCCAGGAAGATAAGATTTCGAAAATTGATTCGCTTCTTTTAATACTTTTCGCGAAACGAGGAAGTGATTTTATGCAATTAACCAAAGCGTTGACGCAAAGAGTGACGATCGAATAAAATTCTGTGCGCATTTTACTTCATTTAATGCCAGTGACACCGACTCTAAATCTTACATCATTTTCGTAGTTGTTCAGCATAAACCAGTAGTCGAAAAATGGGCCATCAAGAAACGACTCGATTGTGAATCCTAACTATGACCACAAAAAACGGTATGACGTTTTGTTGAGGGTTTTAAACTCGTAAATGTTGAGTAATGCTGTTCCAAAGGTCACTTTTGTCTGCTCCTGTTAAACCATTTCCGACAATTTTTAGAAACTGATAATGCATTTTTTTTCTTGCTTTGCCTTAGTACATGGTTAGAAATAAAGATGGGGCCATCTTTAGAAAATTTTATTAACGAATCTCGTATTGGAAATGATTTAAGAGCAAATAATTGAGTGAATTGAATTAGTTAATATGATTAATTAAAGGCGACAAGCAATAATTATTAATAATTGAATAATAATTCCCCGCGTCCTCTTTTGTTTTGCCTTTTATGTTTGAACATGATAATATTTAGAGGCTCGTTTAATGCTTATAGCCATGGTTAAACATCGTGCAAACCACTCTACCTTAGAGCTACTTACTGTATTTAGCAGGTAATTACTTAAGGCTAGTAGAAACTCA
This sequence comes from Argiope trifasciata, assembly GCA_026543055.1. Taxonomy (NCBI): domain Eukaryota; kingdom Metazoa; phylum Arthropoda; class Arachnida; order Araneae; family Araneidae; genus Argiope; species Argiope trifasciata. The sequence goes on along the minus strand of JAPMOQ010056941.1, from coordinate 1,873,681 downwards.
AAAAGTAAGATCTAATCGATATTTTAGTTAGAATTTTATTTAAAAATGAATTAATTTTACTCAATATCTTCAGAGTGCATTACTGTACACAAATTATGCTTACAATATTTTATAATTTAAGGAATTAATTTAATTAGTAATATCATTTTTTCTCTAATTTTTATTAATTTTTAAAAATATTCTTGAGCATGTTCTACAGCAATACTTCTCATTGTTATTGAAACTGTTTTTAACTGCACTTAACTGCACTTAATTATAACATCCACGCTATCATTATTCCAATTAATAGTAAATTTTTAAAGGATAATGAGTGAATCTTAAAATTCGCTACAATGTTTGGACAAGAAGTTCTAATCTCTTTTAATATCTTAATAGAATTTAAATCTCCTTGAAATTAAATTTAATTCATATCCTCGCAAATATAACAGACTTGCGTAATACTTAGAGTGAATTACGTAATAGCTTATATGTCTTTATGTACGGGCAGAATGCTGTACGAATTAATCGAGAAAACAGTGTTTCAAAATAAGAGAAATATTTTAATGATTGCAATTTTTTAATGCGAATGTAAATTGCAACCGATTCCCGGAGACACAAAAATTCCTTACGCCAAATATCAAATTCCTTTCTACAGCTGCAAAAGACGTCGAAGAGGATATAATTTTTGGGACTGGCGCCATAATTAAAAAATATGATTTTTTTTAACGTCCTTTTATTTAAAACTATTAAAATATTATTTCACATTTTAGATTACATATGTTCGAAGCAAATTTCTAAATAAAAACTGTAATTGTTTCCCTTTTGAACTGTGTTTAGTAAATACAGGGTGCGTCAGAGAAACTTGCTTATTTAAAAGGTCAATAAAAACAAAAGTACTTGTCGGGGTTGAGATTTTGATGCACGATTTTTTATTAAAACAATTAGGCTTAGGGGTCACGAATGTTAAAGAGACACAGGGATACGATGAAATACTATGTACCAAATTACAAGCAGGTACTTAAACCGTGATATAATTAAATAACATGGAAGCTGATTATGCTTGCCGTCTTATAAATTAGTCGCATTTTACTGGAAAACCTTACAGTACACCATATCAAATAGATAATCACTTACGTATAATTTAACCTAGTATATGTAATATGTGAGATATATTTAACGCATTAACGTATCCTACAACCATACAATAAAAATGGTGATGACACTAAGAGTAACAAAAAATAGTCGAATTTGACGAGGTACCGAATTCAACAACTTGAGTCTTATGACCAAAAATAAATTTTTAATTTATGTTAATCTTTGAGAAATGCTTTTAATCGAATAAAAATAAGAATAATGAATTTAAATTTATCTTTTTCCGGATTACTGTCGATTTGGAAGTTTATGAGTTAATTTTTATATAGAACAATGGTACAAATTCATGTACATAATTAAATCGTTCAATAGCAGAATTTTAATTTACTTGAAACATTTTGCGACAAAATACACTTAACTTACATTTAAGAATAGTGAAGTCAATTCTGTCTTCACTTTTCTTAAATGGAAGTTTTACCACTTCTGTCACTTTTACCAATTAGCATTAGATAAATTCTAACTATTTAAAATCTTTCCTCTTAATAGAATATTTAAATCAAGATTTTAAAATATTATAGTAATTGAAATATTCATTCCCCAGTTTAAGAGAATTGGATTAAAAGGCTTCGCTCTGTTTAATTCTGATCTGATATAACAACCAGTGGGAGTGGTTTCCCTGAAAATTTCTGTTATGTTCACGAATATATGTATCATCAACCGTATGCCATTGGTAATCAATAATTATGAAAATATATGTTAGAATGCGATTTTGGCATTTTTTGCTGATTAATCGCTGGGATGCGGTAACATAAAAGAACCACAAAATAAATGTGTTTAGACGCCTTTTTTTCCGGCTGATTTGAACCAAAATTTTCTAAAAATCTAAAACTGTAGTTATAAATTAAACTACCCAATTTAAGTCATTACGTTTTTGATCAATCGTGGTTAAGTGAAAATACAAATTGACAGATGTTTAACTCCTTAACAAATTTGGCTCCGCCTTAGATACATATCTAAAATTTAAAAGTTAAATCGCTGTATCAGATTTTATTCATCCAGCTCTCTTTTTTTTATAGTTACAGAGTTAATTTGTACTAATACTGATCAACAGACAGGCGCTTTATGAATAGTCAAATTTCTACCAAAATTTATCTGCGTAGATCTCTTTAGTTTTGTAGTTATCGAGTGAACTTATATTTGAATCTCCTGGCAAACAGACTTCCTATGAATGGATGTCGATCAAAATTTAGCAGAAATCTACGAATTTTGTATTACGAGTATATAGCAAATTGCATCTATTTATCTCAAAGCGGCTCTAAAAGTAAAGTGTCCACCAACAGACAAATATGATTACCAAAAATGCGTTTTTCACACTCAGAGAGGACTGAAATATGGAGATACATCTAAATTTCGAGTTCGAATTCTTTGATTTGCAATACAATCATACAATAGGAATAGTGATGTCTTTCTCTCTATATATTTCAGATACAAGAAAGTAATGCTTCAAAACATAAAAATTAAAGGTAATTTTCCATTATGAAATGCTTCCGAAATGGTTTTTTAATTATTTCATTCATTCATTTGTTATTTTTATTCAAGACATATTTTGTGTATTCGTATTAACCCTTTGCACTCTAGGGCTCCGGAGCGGAGCCATTTAAAATTGATCTTCGAACTCGAGGGCTCCGCTACGGAGACAATGCAAATAATTTTCAATTTTTAAAGACAGAACTTCTATCATTGTTTAAAAACTGAAAATTATTTGCATTGTCTCCGTAGCGGAGCCCTCGAATTCGAAGACCAATTTTAAATGGCTCCGCTCCGGAGCCCTCGAGTGCAAAGGGTTAATACTAATAATTTACAACTTGATTTGACTAAAAGAATATATTTTGTTGAAAATTGCAAAAAACTATTCAGAGTAAAGGCAGGAATATTCTCTCTAGCGACCTTTTTCTACCCTCTTTCAAACTTATTAACGAGCTAATAGATACTTTTCACGTTTTCCATTAAAAGGAATTATTCAATTGACCCTTTGATCTACGTGTTTGGATTCTTTTGACCTTTAACTGTTTATCACTTTAGATCTTAATTATCTATGCTAAGAGCATTGAATTTGAAATAAACAATAAACAGATACTTTAGCTCAATCGATTTGAAATAATCGAATTTTTAAAAAAGAGTAGTTTTATTTTATGGAATTTAAATATTCCTCTCTGACTTAATAGTCAAAATAATCGCAATTTTCATGATTTTAGATGCATTTCAGGTATATTGAACTCAAAGATTTCACTGAAAATGGACTTTATTTCGTCTACATCATATAACTTTTGTGTATTTAACTGAAGACTTTTATGAACTAGACATTTGAAATTATTATTCGTGACTCAAACTTTCCTTGAGTATCTCAAATATAAAGAAGGGAAGTTAGATGTTTAATTATGTATTTATGATTACGGCTCCTTATTTTTCCCACCAAAGAAAATGGCTCACTTGTGCAAGGCACCGTAATGCGAGCTTTTTCGAACGAAGTCACTTCAGCAATGCACCATGTCTAGTTATTCATGTTTATCAGTCCACTGAAGAGTTGGGTCTAGAAGTTTTTGAAAGCAATTGTTTGAATAATCGCTCTTAAAGAAGAACTCGCCCGAATTTTAATTTTTTTATATATGGTTGCAAACACTCTAATAGTCATAAAGTAAACTAGCCAAATTTTTGTATTATAATGATGTTATACTCCTACAGTTTTCTCAGGAACAAATTTTCATTTTATTTTAAAAACAAAATATTGTTGCTGAATTTTAAATATATACCATCATTTTCTTTAGAAGTTGTTTGGCCTTTCTAGAAATAAAACAGTAGAAACCTTATTGCCTTTGGAGTCTAAAAAATAAAACATTACATCGATCCATCAGAATAGATCTTATTACTTATTCTACATTTAATTTTTACTAACAATATCCAAAGCAGAAATTTTTTATTGCCTGTTTTATTAAGATAATTTTGTTTTAAAATTTAATAACATTCTATACGAAAATTCATTTCCCTTCAAAGGCTTGATTTTGCAGTTAAATAATTTTCTTTTGAAGTTTAAAACAGAACATATTAGTGTCATCTTAAATTTCAAATTTAATAATTTTCTATTTTCAGAAAGAGCTAATGAATATTTTTTAAATTGATTTTTACCAGATATCATCTCAAAGGTTATGGGTTATTGAATGTGATTGCGGATAAAAGTTTCGATGCAGCTTGGATTTCGAACAATGATGTATAAACACAAGTGTTATTTTTGCTCACGAGAATAACACCCTCTTTTAGACGAAGAAAATTTGCATGATCCATTTCTATTTCTAAATAGGAAAAGAACCAAACAGTCTAGTCGAAGTTTTTCAAATTATTAATTTACTAAAAGAATCTTGCATTTATTTCCAAAGATGAAAAGCTTATCATAAAATATCTAACCCAGAGGTATGGTACTGTGATAAAAAAAAAGTGTACGGATTGCATCATTTAAAACACATCCATTGCAGATATCACCTGCTAACTTTTATCAAACATTTTTACGCCTTTTGTAAACATTTGCTAGCTGTAATAAATTTATTTCATTTTATCGTCTGAAAATAAGCTTGTTTTTATTGAGATATAATTTTTATTCTGTTGATTTTTCGAAATAGCAACTGTTGATGAACAAACATTAAATTTAGTTTTCGTAATGAAATTTCTGGTATGGAAGAATATGAAATGTTACAAAAAGCTATTGAAGATGACTGTTTAGGCAAAATAAAAGTATTTATATAATAAGGTATACAAGATTTAGAGGTGATAGAGAATCCGTTGTGGATGATTCCCCATCATCTCTAAATTTTTCTGCGGTCTGGTAAATCACCCTCTTCAATTAATGGCACAAAAATAAGGGCAGGGGATCAATACTTTACGATAATCATTTGATGATAATAGACATTATTGAGAAATGCCTATATTATTTGCTTCCTGTCAAGTAATTTTGAAAGATTATTTAAGATACGACGCGTCTCTTTTTGAGTTGCTCCAAGAAATTTGAATTAGTTCCAAAAACAACAAAGTATTCAAGTAGCTCGAAAGATACTTTCTCAAGGCGATTCTTCTCTAAAACAGTTTATTACCAGTGATTAAACTTAGATACGTGTTTTTGATACAGAAGCAACTTAGAAATTGAATGAATTGCTCTCGAAAGGCAAAGCAGGACCGAAAATACCACGTCAAAGTTGCTCAAAAAACAAGGCAATGATGATTCTAAGGGTGTTTGTTGCATATTATAAATTTCTTCTTAACATCTAGACAGTCGGTAAAGGTTATTATTTGAATATTTTGCTTGCTTGAAATTTGCACGAGGCAATTCATCGGAAAAAGCCTGAATTGCGATAACAAAAACTTTACACCACTGTAATGCGCCTTCTCACAGTGCAATTACTTTTTTGAGTTGTTAAGCAAACATTCAACAAATATGCCTTCACAAGCTCCATACTCACTTGATATGACTTCATAGAACTTTTCCTTATTACAACAGTTAAATTGTTTCTTTGAAGTCCCTGTTTCAGTATAACGGCTTTAAGACATATGTTGATGATAAGAAATAATGTTGGCAGAAGTGTATCGCAGAAAAAGAAAATTATCTTGAATAAAATGAAATAAATTTTGACCACGAAATTGATAGCTTTTATTTTATGCCACTATTCCATATACTTTCTGATCGAACTAATTTATACAATTCCCTGAAGGATGTTAGAGACATGTAGAAACATTTCATCTGCATACAATTTTGAGAAAATTCTGATTAATCATTAAGCCGTAAAAATTCTTCTATTACTATTTTGGAAAAAATATCCTTATGAAAAAAATGTATTTGCTTCTTATACTGCATACAGTTCTATTTTTACAATTTTATTTTCATTTCAATTGTAATGATTTGATGTAGTAAATGTAAGAAACTAAGAAAGAAGAAAATGAACAAAAACACAGATTTAGATTCAAATGACAAAAGAAATGGAAAAATCTATTTTCTGTATCTCAGATGAATCCCGATTTTGGCACGATTTTATTTAACTTATCTTTCACAGTTTTAAAGATCGAATTTTGTAATCAACTCCTGTTTTTTGCTAAAATTCTTTATTCACCGAAATCAGTTGTCCTTATTAGATTAATTATTTGGTTTCATATAAGTAAAAGATCCTTCACTGAATTTGAGAGAAAAAAAATTACTTAGATTACTGCCTATTATTTACACTAATACTTAGTATAAATTTAAAGCTAAAAATAAATATAAAATGCTTAAAATTAAAAAAAAAACTTCTAAAAATATATGAAAAAATAATTTTTTTAAATAAAAACCTGTATATTGAAATTTATTTTATTGAGCCTGTATATAAGAAAATAAAAGCCTAAGGCTTGAAAATAATACTGTGTAGTGTTCCCAAGTGATTTTGCTCGTATTGCCAAGGGAAAATGCCTACCCACTGGCAACTCCTTTTAGTGCCCCCAGGAGGTGAGAACCCTGAATGAAAGCCAAAATCTTTTACAGTTTTTCTGTGTTTCTTTGTGGGTGGTGTGGGATAAAATTCAATAAATGTAACTATATAAATATAAAAATTTCTTTTTTCCTGGAACATTCGACATAGAAAGTATTGTACGAATATTAAGTTGCATTGAATATCACAAAGAAGATTTTGAAATATTTATTAAAAATTTAAGTGTTATATGGGTTTTAATAAAGTTTCTAGGCAAAAGAATTTTTTATCAGCTTACCGCGTTTTTGTTTTGATCAACAGATTTTCAATGAAATAAACATTTTCTACCTTTTAGTTAACGGATGAAAGTGTAATTTATAAATTTAAGAAACGTTATTGAAAGTTTTTAAAAGTTTTGAAATTTCAACTGTCTGTATTCCAAAGACTAATGAATTTTGTTAAGCTATATGTTACCAAGTCTTTCATGTTCTATGAGGTTTAGGTGACAAAGACGGCACTTAATTCGTTATCTAAATTTTTATTCAGTAAAACATTTTAGTTTCGACAAATTTAATAAGTATGACGATTAAATTTATTATTGTCTTAGACAGAATCGGCACCTTCTTTCACCTTCAGTTTAAGGAAACGAGAATATATTAAATCAGATTTTATATCGACTAGAATTTGCGGAATTTATACAAAATTTCATTCCAGTTTTATTTTTCATCAAAAACGATGGAAACAATGAAATCAGTTTAAATAGAAACATAGTTTCAATTAGTTCATTTAAAGAAGTAATAAGCCAGATAAGATGAAAATCCAAAGCCTTTTTGAATTTTTTACCTTTATAATCTATCTTAGGCAAAAGAAGATAGATAGTATTTTGTATATATATATGGAAACTTATTTCGAAAGTAAGAAGATATAGAATCAAACGCAGATGTCTGATCCGGGATTACTACCTACGCTTTTAGACGGGACTGGAAAAGTAAGAGTATTTGGAGAAAGAACATTCCAACTTAGTATTTAAATATAAAATTACAATTGGTAGGATAAATAAATACAGATGTACCATCGATCACTAACTGAATCTATTTTTAACTTGCTACAAACTGGCACTGTTTGATAAAATATAGCTAGATTTGATTCCCTTTTTGGCTGATTTTCTACATCCAAATATTGATAAAACGGTTTTTCTTTTTCTATATAGATGCCTATTCTACGGCTATTCTTTTTCTATATATTTCTAAAATAGAAATAAGTACTATTAAGGGAAACTGAAAAACAGGAATAAGCATTATTCTTGTCGAGTTTTTATAACTTAGTTCATAAACAAGTAAAAGCCTTTTCAACTCGACCAAGCAAGTGTTAAAGCTGATTTCCATTTTTAATAACTTTTTTTCTGAAATTATTAAATAAATAAGTAGTAAATGGACTGTAAAATTTGCTCTTGAGTTGGCTTTCAGATTTTAAAAATAGAAACTTTTTAAAAATGGTATGTGGTAAGTGTTTCCTAAATTTTTTAAGATTTCAAAAAGTTATACTCAATGCTACAAAATTTTGTTTAAATAGAGATATTTCATGATCATTTTCAGTCAAATATTATGATGTCCTGTAACTTTATTTTGCTAGCTATGTTATTATAAACATACAGCTTAACTAATAACTCGTCTATGGCATTGGATTAGAGTTTTTTAAAATACTTTTTGTTGGTAACATGGTCTTTTAATTTTTATTTTTATTTTACGAGTTCAATATGGATAGCCAAAGAGAGAATTTAAGGCATGTAATGGTTGATTGCTCAAAAAATTCGAATGGTGGTATGACTGATACGGCAATTCGCAATCGGTTTAGAGATTTAGAACTAGCAATATTGACTTGAAAGATGGAGATTGAAGCTGTTAACCTGCCCAGTAACGACGAATAAGAAACTTATCGAAATTATGTTCGATGAAAATCCTCAATATACTATGGGAGAATCAGCACGTATTATTAATATCTTTTTTCTCCCCAAAATCCCACATAAGAAAATTTTTTGCTTTGAAGAATACTGAAAAGAGAGCGAGAGAGAGAATATGCATTTGGGAAGCATTTTTTTTCAATCAACTGATCAAGATTTGACATATAACTGCAACTGTAGCAACACGATCTCATAACGAATTTCGTTTATTTAAGTCATTGGGTTTTTTGAATTGAGGTGATTATATATATACAAATATATAGACAGATTTAAATTTAATATAAATCTACATTTTATATGCCAAAGTGAGCACAACATTTTATCCATATAGCTTTTTATGTTTGTAGTAGTCATGTTTACCCGTACTCCAACAGACGGACAGATAATTTTTTTTAAATATAATGTTGCTCAAAATTTGATAACAATAAGCAAATTTAGGGTAAAGATAACATACTAAATTCAAGATGTCTCGCTTAAAGCTTTGAATTATCGTATTATCATACTCATAGGCAGCGATAAATAATTTAAAAAAAAAATGAATTTTTTATATCCGGAACATAGTCAAAATTTGAGGAAGAATTTTTTTGACTATTACAATATTTCTTCGTGTGCACTTCGTATACGAGAAAATAAGTAGAAGTTATTTTAACATTAAATTGCAAAGAACGCCTTGTAATTTTTATAATTATTTCTTTTTTCTTCTAAGCAAATCTGTTTGTAAAATTATACTTGCCTAATTAATAATTAATGCGAATAAAATGGTGGTTTGAATTAAATTAAAATTCCTTAATGTTATAAAACAGTATTCTTGTTTTTATTAGAATACAAACTAACTGATTTAATTACGAGATACTTGTGAAGAATTAAGTTATATGCGAGCTATAAAAATTGATTCCAATGTTTTTGAAGAAAATTATTCAAAAAAAATTCGAAAACAAATGATTGAAAAGGGCTTAAAATGAAGTTTTTAGGCATTAAATATAATTTTAAAAATTATAGATCACAATATAATAGGCTTTCAAATTCATGAATGGTGTAAAACAGTGTTTATCATACATTAAATTCCAAATTGATTACGAGGCGTGTTAAACTGACGTTATATGAGAACTTTAGAGAACGAACGGATCGTATAATTCTGAACCGTGAATATAAGAACAATCCGTCTCCACATTACTTGTTTTCCTGAACAAGAATTGCCTTCTACAAAAAGAAAGCAAAGATAGGCACCATTTTGAGTAAGGTAGACAGGTATCTGTTATCATACCATATTCTTCTAAGTCAGATATTTGCCATACTTCAGAGGAATTTTCGATGCAATAGGGATATTAATAATTAAAATGGTATGAAATGATCTAGGTCGAATGAATGAATTAAACATTTTTTAAAGAATGCGAACATGTATTAGTATTTTAGTACATAAAAGTGATGTATATTACATTTGATTTCATTTAATGTACCATTTTCGAGAAAAGATACTTTTAACAAAGGAAGACGACATTTTTTCGATCTAATCTCGCAAGTTTCATCAGTTAAAGGAAGACATATGACAAGAGTGATAATATCCAGTAAATTTTCATAGGAAAATTATATGTAAGTATATTTAGGTCATAAATCGTAACAGATGTAACTTTTGCAGACGGTTCTCATGAATTTCAATCAAGAATCTCTTCAGCATGAGAATGAAATGTGATTGGATAGCTAATACTATACTCTATAAATAACATAATATATATACAAGAGTATTTTGATCACGATCATATTTAATACATCAAGCTATAAAATGAATGGTGAGATATATAGGCAGGTTTTTGAATTTGAAACGATAATCTCATCCATTTGAAGACGAAATATGACATAAGAGCTAATATATATATATATATATATATATATATATATATATATA
>JAPMOQ010056941.1:1849621-1863167 GCA_026543055.1 Argiope trifasciata | reverse complement strand
TATATATATATATATATATATATATATATATATATATATATATATAGTTCTGGCCCGGTGACATGGCGCATTGTCATCCATAAAAATCCCATCGTTGTGTGGGTACGTGAAGTCCATGAATGGCTGCAAGTGATCTGCAAGCAGCTGAACATAGCCATTTCCAGTCAATGATCGGTTCAGTTGCACCAGAGGACCGAGTCCATACCATGTAAAAACAGCCCACACCATTATGCAGCCACCACCAGCTTGAACAGTGCCTTGCTGACAGTTTGGGTCCATGACTTCGTGGGGTCTGCGCAACACTCGAACTCTACCATCAGCTCGTAACAACTGAAATCGTGACTCATCTGACCACGCCACGGTTTTCCACTGGTCTAGGGACCAGTCGATATGCTCACGAGCCCAAGAGAGTCGCTGCAGGCGATGTCGTGCTGTCAGTAAAGGCACTCGAGTCGGTCCTCTGCTGTCATAGCCCAAGGAAGACAAATTTCGCCGCACAGTCCTAGCGGACACGTCCCTCATACGTCCCACATTGATTCCTGCAGTTATTTGACGAAGTGTTGCGTGTCTATTAACATTGACCATTCTACACAGACGTCGGCGGTCTCGGTCGTTAAGTGCAGGTGGTCGCCCACTGCGCTGTCCATGATGGGATGTGATGCCTGAAATTTCATACTCTCGGCACACTCTTGATACTGTGGATCTCGGAATGTTGAATTCACTAACGATATCCGCAATGGAATGACCCCTGCGTCTAGCTCCAACTAACATTCCAACGTTCAAAGTCTGTTAATTCTCGTCGTGCCGCCATAAATCACGAAAAACCTGTTCACATGAATAACTTGAACACAAATGAAAGCTCTGGAAAACAACTGCGCATTTATACTTTTTCGCTGCGATACTACTGCCATCTGTATATTTGCATATTGTTATCCCATGACTTTTGTTACTTCAGTGTGTATAAATTAATTAACAAAATAAGCTAAGCGAAAACTAACACAACCGAATCAAAACTATAACCAATAGAAAAAGAATCCGGCTTGAAAACTTCGTCAAGGACCACTTTCAAGCAAGGATTCAAAATAAAGACAATGGTCAAAAGTATTGACGCCTCGTGACCCGAAAATTGACCAAGAAATGGGTTTTGATTGTTTTAATAATTTTATGATATATATATATATATATTTATATATTTATATATATATATATATATAATAATAAAACAAATTAACAAAGAACAATTTAAAAATATTTGGAATATTTTAAGTATCTCAGTTGAGCTTTTTATGGCTTTGGTTCATTTCTATGCTAAAAAATTAAACAAAAAAGTTTTTAATAATATTAAAGACCGAGGTAAGCAAATAATAGAATCAATTTCTTTTTAAGGAGGAATGAAGGGGTGGTAGATAGGTTTTCCATGTATATCATCTAGTAAAGGAAATATTTTCTTAGTAATACTTTGTTTGAAATATATATATAGACTGTAGGTACTTTGTTTCTAGCGAGAAGGAATCTTAAAAAAAGATATTTTGTTAGTGCTTTTGGTATGACCGCAGAAGCCAGAAGAATAAGATTTTGAGACGATGTTATTTATGAAGGATAATAATATCTTCGTAATAAATTTTTGTAAACCTTCAATATTTGTATACGCATTTTTTAAATTAATGAATGCCTGTATGAAGATATAAATAGCGGAACAGTATAGATTTTGTAAGAATTTTGCTTATTAAATATAACTGAATTTTATATTATCCATAAAATATAGAAAAATCTAAGGCTTATTTAAGGCTTAATAAAAACCAAAACGATAAACTAGGTATAGGAAAATTAATTGAACAATGATTAGAGAACAAAGTTTAAAAAAATTAAATCAAATTCTTTAAAAGCGCGTATTGATCAAAAGGCGTAGAAATAGAAATTGATTATCCATTTTAAATAAGTTGACAATGAATCTTTTTCTAATAGTATATTTAGGAAGCAGGAAAAGGGAATATTCATGTCAAATACGAGTAATATGGTTCAAAGATATTTAAAATATTTTGATTGATCACATATTTGAAGAAAAAATGCCTATGGCTCTCTTGCTATAAGTCCATCTAAACTGTATACAGAAAGTTTAATTGCTCATTCAGAGAACAATGTTACAAAAAATATTTACCAAAAGATGTAGCAATAGAAATTGATTATTAGTTTCAAGGATGTTGATTATGAAATCTTTCTTAACAAGCAAATCAGAGAAAAGAAAATAGAAATATTCAAATCAAAAGGTATGAGCAATATTGTTCAAAGAGAGTTAAAATTTTATAATTAACGACACATTAAAAAAATTTGCTATGCTTCTCTCGTCCTAAATCCATCTAAAGTGTAAACATAATTAATAGTTGATTACTTCAATTTAAAGAAATTATCTGAAAGTGTAGAAGTTCATGTTAAAAACATTCTGACTATCAAATTTGTTCTTTGGTTACGTGACTCATAGCTTTATTAAAGTTAGAACTTCAAACAGCTTATTTTCAATCAAAGAGATTGAACATTTGAATCCCAAAAAGTTCTGTCGTAGAAACTGATTTAATGTACGTTAAATCCTTTCATATGAAATGTACTCCCGACAGTATGATGTGGATATTTAGAATTGACCAAACGATGGAGCAACACAAATTGAATAGATATTTTAAAGAAGTCAATAATGGATCTTTTATTAACAAGCAAATCTGAAAAACTGGAAAAGGGAATATTCTGATCAAAAGAAATGAGCAATATAGTTCAAAGAGAGTTAACATTTTATAATTGAGGAGAAATTTGAAAAAGAAATTATCTATGACTGTCTTGCCATAAATCCATCTATACTATATACAAAATTTGATTCCTGCAATTAGAAGAAATTACCTACAAGTGCAAGCGATTCACAGTTTCATGGAATTGAGAACTTCAAAAGGCTCATTTTCAATGAAACTTAAAAACTAAGAATCCAAAATCCAGTTTCAAATAGTTTTACTATAAAACTAGATTTAATGTACGTTAAATCTTTTTGTATGAAATGTATTTCGAATACTATGGCCTGGATGTTCAGACGAAATATGCCGGCATGTCTGACTTTAATTCAAAATTTCCAGACTTGTCATGTACTAACACATCGAAAAATATGTACTAATATAACTAAGCTAAAAGAATTAAACTGTTGTCGAATGATTTGTGATTTAGGTATTCCTCTGCATAGTAAGTTGAGAATTCCGTTATTGTTTTTCTTTAATTGCATAAGGAAGTCACAAAATTATGCTAATTCGTTTTAAAGAGTAGATACGAAACCAAACTCATAACTTTTATAGAACTTAAAAAGAAAACTTTGCCATTTTAATAATTAATACAGAAGGCGTAGATTAATTGAAAAACTCCATCTACTCCAAACTCATAATATTTCGAAATTTGAAATTATCTATCCTTTTTTTAATTAGCCTGATATTTCAGAATATTAATGCAGTAAGCTCATGTACCATTAGACTTAATTAGAAAAGTTAGTGTTGAGGTTCAAAAATTCAGAACAACAACAAAAAAAATACTTGTGCTAGAAGGTAAACCAATTGTGTTGATTGAAGTGCGGAGAAAGCTCATAAGAGCTCACGTAAATAATTTTAAATAGAGCTAAACTAAATAAATAAAGATCCTGGCAATTTTATTGCGTTTTAAATTCAGAAATTAATATAATTTCATTTCCTCCCCTTGTCTTCTACTATACATAATTTTCGTTTCAACAATTTCATACTGTAAACAATGATATTTATTACATAATAAAATTTTATAAATATTAATTCCTTGGAAAAAATGATTATGTTACATAATTTTTGCCATTTTCTTACTCAAGTATATAGTTTCAAATTCAAAAGTTTACTAATGGAATCTCACAAAGAATTTTTTTAACTATCTGCATGTTTATTAATAATCAGGCGCAGGATTAGATTTATTGCAGTTGGCGTAGATAAACCGGACTGTGTTAGTAAGCAATTGAAAATTTTCTTATTGTAATGAGGGGGAATGGATCCATTGAAATAAGCATAAAAACTGCAGGATCATTGCAAGGGTTATTCTAAACGTGATCCCGTTTCTAAAGTGTTACAGATAGACTAATTCTAATCTGACAGGAAAAATGCTTTGAAGGACAAAATAATTATATATTGTATTATTTCGGCCAGTGAATATAAAGCTTAAAAGGTTATGAAGTGTAAATTTTTATACTGTTTCTAGTTTTATTAATCACTAGCCGCCTTTGGCGACCAGCTGGTTCGCCATGAGTAATGAGTTCTAAAAATTTCAATTGAATCACATATTCATTAGCCTTGAAGTAATGCCGGGCCAGAAATTAAAAATGTTTTTTTTTCCGTGGTGTTGTCAAAATATTAAATATGTTTTTTTTAAAAAAGCTAAAAAGGAAAAAAAAATATTGAATAAATGATTTAGATGTTGCAAACGATTATAGAAAACTTGGCTTTGCATTTATTTTTTTAAAAACTATCACATTTTATAATGGAAAAAATTATGGAATTAATGATACAGATACTGCAAACGATTATATAATATGCCATAGTCGGGAGTTTAATGCATATCCTGTCTAAATTCAATCAGGTTTACCGTAAATAAAGAAGATTTGTTGAATAAATGATTTAGATATTGCAAAAGATTATAGAAACCTTTGCCTTGCATTTTTTTTTTTTTTTTAGAAAATATCACATATTATGTTTCTTTTATTTTTTCCTTCACGTGCTGAAAGTATCATTTCTTTAAACTTGATTCACGATGATAGTTTTTTTTATTATTTGAACTTCCGTCATTGTTTTCTTTTATTTTATCCAGTCACGTGCTCAAAAAATATGTTTAAAATATTTCTTTAAAAATTCGTTAAAAATAGACGCTTAAGTTATACATTAAAACACTGATACCATTGGAAAGCTAATTTTTTAATCTTTAAATTGATGTTAAAATCATGTTTGTGCGATAATAGTTTCGGAAGTTATAGCAGAAAAACGTCGAAATTTCGCTTAAATTTTAATCAATTCAAATTCTAATTAAAAATTCGAAAAAAGGGCTCCGAGGTGCACATTCCCGACCTCCAAGGTATACATGCACCAAATTTGGTAGCTGTAGGTCCAACGGTCTGGCCTGTAGAGCGCCAACACACACACACACATTGAGCTTTATTATAAGTATAGATAATTAATAAAGTATTTTTGATACTGTAACATTAAAAAAAATTTCACTCTCCTACGACCAAAACTGATCGAGTTACGAAACTTTTAAGCCAATTCTTAACTATATCATTGATTGCTTCAAAATGAATCTCTAATAAAAAGTCTTTATTTTTTGAGTCTGCCATTAATTGATTAAAAATGATGAAATTTAAAGCATCACAAGAGTTGGATTTTTTAATGTAAAATATTAGTGTGCCATAAATATTTTACTAGACATGATTAATAGGGCATGTGGCATTGTATAAAAATTTATATTTATATTTTTCAGCAAGAAATAAGGAGGGTAAAATAAAATTATTACGTCATTTAAAGCACTTTCTTAAACTGATATATAACTATATGCCAATCTCTAATGGTTTAAAAATAGACTCTTTCACTCCATTTAGAGCGGATCAAACCCTGGAGATATAGCAATTAGTCTGATACATTGTAAAACGATATATCTCATTGAAATAAATTAAATATTTCCAACAATGTATGTCGTAGACACCAAATGCAAAATAAATAGAAATGAAATACACAAAGAAATCCCCCGCCCTTCTATTTTTAATTACAGGCATCAGGTTTGGGAGTCAGAAAATGAAACTTTTACAACGATTTTATGAAACGTAAGGACTCACCTTGTTTTACTGATTCATTGACATTACTTCCCCCCCCCCTTTTTTTTCATATCGTAGGATTTTATTACGAGTTTCAACGTAATAGGAGGAAGGTTGTTCATATCATTTCATCAAATTAAACTTTTATTTGGAATCGCAACATTTGAAACCGTCTAGACGCTTTTATTTGTTTTCACATCAAACAATAAAGGAAAAAACACCTACCTTTTATTTTTGTGAGTAGCTTTTATTTAACAAATGATTAAAAATGTTCTTTTCTAGATTTATTGTTTGCTGGAGAGTATATTTTAAATTGTATTGTTCGATAAAATATATTAGAATTAGAGGAAGATTGAGTGTTTATGTCAGTCCAAAGATAATTTCTTTCTAAGCGCTTTTTCTTAAATTTGAAAGTTTTATTTATTAAGGCTGAAATTTCGTAATCAATATTTTCCTCATTCCTCATGTACTGGAATTTTTAAATTCCGTGCTGTAATTGAAATATTATCAAATATATCAGTGGTATAAATACATTAAAAGCTGTTGAAAATCTAAAGATAGAATTCTGGACATTACATAAAATCTAAAATATTTTATAAATACTATTAAAACTCCAGTTTCATTAAATTGTTTCTATTTTTAATAAGAATGCGAAAAATTTTAGTTTTGTTTTGATAACTCAAAATAAAAAAGTGCATACAATGAAGTAATTAACTTAATTGAAGTAAATAAAATTAATAATGGTAAAAGAGGACTATATTAAATATTTAAACTTAGAAAAATGAAATTATTAGAATATTTACTATTCTAATAGGAAATGAAATATATAGATTATATACAAATTTTACTTATTCTCAGAAATTTATTCAGATTATTAATAGAAAGTAATTTTCTTGACTATGAAATTTTATATCACTATTTATAATATGGATGTAAAAACAAAGCCATCAATTTTATATAGGAATTTACTTATGACGAGCAGTATTTCTGTCATTTTGTTAGATTCCTCCGTAAGGTGTTCAAGTTTTTTTTTTTTTTTTTTTGAAAATCATTATGAATATCTTAAAAATAAAAACCTCAGACTAAAAAATAATTATAAAATTTTTAATAATAGCTCCTTCTAATTTAGACTTTTGAAAGGACCCATTAAATGTAAGGCAACGGCAATAAAGTGTTTTAGTTTTAATTGAAGTTAATTCATTTTGAACGACGTAATTATAAAAGATATGTTACTAAAATATTAAAATAAATGAAGTAAATTTCACAGAGAAGTTCTGTCTATATATAAAAAAATCTATTTAAGCGCCAAAATAGCATGATTCAAAGTGTAAACGAAAAAACAGAAGGTAGTTAGATAACACAATTTTACATACAGATTCTTTGCATAGATTGTATCCAAATCGTATCGATACAAGATTGTATCTATACCAAATTTGATTCAGTATGAATTGCTGTAGCTAACTTGTTACTAATTTACAATAAGTGAAATAAAATATGAAGATTAGAGCGACTGTCATTCAAGTTAAATTTAGCGAAATATTTTAACATTAATATTAAGAACCATCAATATTGATAACTAAGGGGGAAAGGTTTGATCGTTTCCCAGAATATTAGGTATTTGTACCGAAATGTTTAATCATAGATTTGTACAACGGTGTGCCTTGGTTTAATTTTACAGAGAACTGAATCAGAAATAAGCTTTGACTAAATTAATTACCTATTATAAATATTTCAGGTTATATTAAGATAATAAGATAACATGATTAAATGTTTTTTACTTAAATAAAACTGCACGAAAATTATTTTAGACCATCTTGCTCAGAGATTTTAAGCATCTGGAATTCTTTAATATCGTTCGCACATCTAAAATACCTTTAGTTCACATTTCCTGGATTTAAAACAGCTTAAACAAAATCTTTAATCGTCATTAAGATACCACTCAAGACAGATCCACCTATCTAAATAATACCCCAAGAATACTGTTTGAAAACATTCCAATCATGACTTTTAGTAAAATAGATAGAACTCTTAGGAAACGGGACATTGAACTCTTTGATTTAAACGTATAATCAGAACGAACAAGGCATCATCTGCCGTAAAAATCAATCAGTACATTAAAGGACATACGACCTATTTGTACCGGTTTGTACAAACCCTATACCTAGGTTTGGTTTATGTTTCCACGATCAATGCGTCTGAGAATATGGGGATATTTTATTCCATTATCTTTTAACAAGAGTTTTTCAGCGAATTATAGTGTTCAAAACCTATTGATACAGAGTGAAAATGTAAATGCTGAGACAGATTTGAGAAGAAAAATCGTCGTAATTAACAGCTTGAAAGGATGAAGACGTGATATCGCTAATTATCTATATATATTAATTCACTCACCATTCACTGTGGATAAATGTTGGATCAAATATATTTATACATGTATTGATCTTTTACGGTTTTCTTTAAAAATATTTTATGCCTAGAAGGTATCATCACAATGACATTGGCAGATTCCTCATTTTTTTGAGAATATAAGTGACACACTTACTGCCTTTTTAATCAAAACATTTTCTAGTGAATTCATTTATGAAACGTTTTCTTACTTGCTCTTAATTTTCGTCTTTTCTTAAGGAAATAATCCAAGCAAAACGGGAGTATTTTGCTTTAGGCTTTCTATACTCAGAATGGCGTGTTTTATGTAAAGATTATGGTTTTTAGCTTGGAAATTATGTAAATGACTTGTTTTATGTAACGTGTATTGAAAAGAATTTACGTAATATAATGAAAAAGGAAATATCTAATGCATTATTAATCTTCCCTTTGGGATAATGGGAACAAAATTTTATACATATTTTGGATTTTGATGTCAAGATCACAAAAAATTTAGCTTACTTTGCATGTATTTTGAGCTTTCTATTCATATACTTGAGAAGAGACAGTCAGCAATTTGATGGAATTCGTCCAAATATTGATATATAAATCATTAGATATTTTCCTTTTAGAAGAATGGGATCAAAATTTGATACAAGTTTACAATGCCGACGTCATGTCTGCGCCCAAAAATTTCACATAAATAGATAAATCAATAGATAGTTGATTTGCAGATGGATTTTGTCCAAATTTTGTCATACATCTACACTGAAGTGACAAAAGTCATGGGAGAGCAATATGCAAATATACAGATGGCAGTAGTATCGCAGCGAAAAAGTATAAATGCGCAGTTCGTTTTCCAGAGCTTTCATTTGTGTTCAAGTTATTCGTGTGAACAGGTTTTTCGTGATTTATGGCGGCACAACGAGAATTAACAGACTTTGAACGTGGAATGTTAGTTGGAGCTAGACGCATGGGTCATTCCATTGCAGATATCGTTAGTGAATTCAACATTCCGAGATCCACAGTATCAAGAGTGTGCCGAGAGTATGAAATTTCAGGCATCACATCCCATCATGGACAGCGCATTGGGCGACCACCTGCACTTAACGACCGAGACCACCGACGTCTGTGTAGAATGGTCAATGTTAATAGACACGCAACACTTCGTGAAATAACTGCAGGAATCAATGTGGGACGTACGAGGGACGTGTCCGATAGGACTGTGCTGCGAAATTTGTCTTCCTTGGGCTATGACAGCAGAAGACCGACTCGAGTGCCTTTACTGACAGCACGACATCGCCTGCAGCGACTCTCCTGGGCTCGTGAGCATATCGACTGGTCTCTAGACCAGTGGAAAACCGTGGCGTGGTCAGAGGAGTAAAGATTTCAGTTGTTACGAGCTGATGGTAGAGTTCGAGTGTGGCGCAGACCCCACGAAGTCATGGACCCAAACTGTCAGCAAGTCACTGTTCAAGCTGGTGGTGGCTGCATAATGGTGTGGGCTGTTTTTACATGGCATGGACTCGGTCCTCTGGTGCAACTGAACCGATCTTTGACTGGAAATGGTTATTTTCAGCTGCTTGCAGATCACTTGCAGCCATTCATGGACATCACGTACCCACACAACGATGGGATTTTTATGGATGACAATGCGCCATGTCAAAGGGCCGGAACTGTTCACGATTGGTTTGAAGAACATTCCGGACAATTCCAGCGCATGATCTGCCCACCTAGATCACACGATATGAATCCCATCGAGCATTTATGGGACATCATCGAAAGGTCCGTTCGTGTCCAAACTCCTGCACCATCCACACTTTCACAATTATGGACGTCTGTACAGACAGCATGGCTCAATAGTCCTGCAGAGGACTTCCAACGACTTGTGGACTCATGACACGTCGAGTTGTTGCACTTCGCCGGGCAAAAGGAGGACCGGCACGATATTAACAGTCATCCCATGACTTTTGCCACTTCAGTGTATAATTCTACTAATAAGATTATATGCCCGATTTCTTCTGCCTAGCCTGTAACGTTTTGTTTGCATACAAGCAAATGGACACACACAAAAAACTTCATATTGATAGATTTTGACTAAAGTTTCAAAGATATCCTTGTTTCTGATTTATAGTCACGTGCCAAATGAAGTTTCACCAGTTTTTTTTAATTGTGTGTTATCATGTTGACAGATAAACAGGCTTGCTTACGGAATTGTTCTTTTTTCGAACTCAGAGGAATCTGATAAGTAAAGATTCATCAAAATTTCGGGGGAGTAGCGTAGCGTCAGCAAGTGGCGTCCAAGGCATAACATAGTTTTCCGACCCCCTTCAAGGTTGTTTTAAAATGTTGCATAAAAACATTAATTTTGAGTCACCATGTTGACTTTCAAGACATCTTTATACCCCAAGTCGTCGATCTCTATATCGTCGATCGAAGTATAGTTTATTTAAGTTACATTACTTTCTTTTAGTAGTAAAACCAGACGTCGGTGTTATGGCTTAAGGGTCGTGACTTTGGTCTTCTTCGTAATTTAGTCTTCCTGGTTCGGGTATAGTTATTCTCTACCCTAGGAGGTGCGTGAATGTCCCCTTCCCCGTAAACCGGGGTTGTGCAATCGAATGTGGGTGCCATCTTTATATGAGCTAGAAGTCAGACTTCTCTCCCCGGGTGCTCAGTAGTCTTTGACCCCTGAAGCTACTGTGCTAAAACTTGACTTAAAATAGTTACAACAACAACAGGACAAAATTAAAATTATAAATTTTCTTTACAAGAAATTAGCTTAGCAATTTTTACAATACAATTTAAGATTCTCATACCATTTAAGGGAATAAATAGAACTACGCAATTAACCCTCTGAAAGATTAAGTTCAAAATTTGATAAGGATCTATAGTTTACATGATAAGACAACATAGAATCTATGCGGCTTTCTACGTTTTTATATTACCGATTTCACATATGCGCCAGTATACAGATCGACAGGTAGGCCCCTTTTGGTGGTATAGTATAAAATTTGAGACAAATCTAGGGTTGAGATAACAAATCAAATCATTTTTGTCTAGCCTTCTGCGCTTTTGACTTAAAATAGTTTTTTATCATAATAATGTCATATAACTTATTATTATTTTGTCATAATTTTGTGATATAACTTAAAATAGTCCTTTTGACATAACAGACAGATCAACTGATGTAATTCCACAAGCTAACTTTTTGATGAATTTAGATATTTATTAATATTTCAAAGTCGAGTTAATTTTTTTTTTCAAAATTTTCTTTTTGTATGCTTTGAATTCGATCATGCTACAACGAATTATTTTGTTTGTACTTTCATGTGGTAAAAAATTAATTCTAGCTATTATTCACCAAAATCTTAAAGATATTCCAAGAACTGAATTATAGAAGATTATAGAACAAAGCGGTTATTTTTCTCTGCAAAAAGTTTTACATTTATTTTCATTATCGATAAAAACAGTTTCTTCTTATCAATATAACGAATTTTTAACAGACTTCCTCAATTTCGTGCCGACTCCTCTGCATGATGCGATTAACACTGATTTCGTCATCAATGTCAAGATGAATCAGAAAACTGACGCACGTAAAACATACGACCCTGAAGGCGTACGAATCCGATCAGCTCTCGTTTGCATTTTCAAGAAGCGATTGAAAGAAATCCAACCACTAATTTATTCTGATGATTTCTACGGAACATTCGATCTCTTCTTCGCAAGAGGATTTAGATGTTTTGAAATTTAATGGAAATCGGCTCAAACTGAAAGACGACAGATTCATTAACATTTCGCTATTTTAAGATTTTATTGATTGATTTCTAGTAGAACGCCTACTCAACATTCTCATCTTTTGTCGCATTATTGAATATTAATTCTGGACAGCAAAGTATCATGCATCTCGCTTTCTGATGAAACACTAATTCATTTTAATGACAGGAAGTTGAGTCTCGTGTCGGGCTCTTTTGATCGAAAGCCCCTTTAAGTAAATAATAACAGCTTTAATGTTTAGTTGGAAAGTGAAGACTTACCCAGAAAGTTGGAAGTGCATTAAATTTGTTTTTAAGAAAAAGTCAGTAGAAGGTAAATGTTTTAACTCTGAAAGTAATAATTTTCATTAGTCTTTTATTTATAACAATCGGTTCAGTTTAGTTATATTAAAGTCCCATTTTAAAGAAACTTTAAAGCTATTTAGGGACAGATCTCGTAAGTTTGAACAGAGGCTAGAAGGCAAGGACGACATCTAAATTGGCACACCTTCTCAAAACTTTCACACCACACCAGCGGGAGGACGTTTGATCTCGACCGATTTAACATGTACCTCTTACGCGACGGTTCTCTGGCAGAATTAGATCTCGAACCTGAAACCCTCAGGTTCAAAAGCCTACATTTTACACCAGACCATCATGGCCCTATTTGATAATAATTTAACTCCTTAATTGCCATGTCCATACGGCATACATGTATCGTATTATCTCTTCCCGAGTGTATAAGCTGAAATTAAATTATTCAAAGTCCTAATAATTGTATACAAAAAGTATACATATTACACAAAAACCTTATACGTTTTGTGGATTTTTCACTGGATTGTTGTGCGGAATTCTGACGGTTTTTAATTGAATCGGTGCATTTCTGAACCCTGAAACTCCCATCTAAATCAATATTATAGAAAGCAACATAATTAAGAAAAAGTATTTTATACATATACATATTTATACTTCCATTATAGTGACTCTAATTCTTTATATTTTTATATCTCAAATAGAAGAAAATATGCTTTCTCAAAAGTGTGAATTAACTTTTATTTTAAGTATTCAAATCTTTTTTTGCATCTATTTTTTTTCTTGATATACTAAATAAAGAGAACTCCAAGAATACGAAAAAGCCTTTATCAGAATTTATTATTAATATTATTTAATATTTATTGTTTTCATTTAACCAATGACTATTAATATGACATCTCTATACGAATACGAATGAAATTTTGTACCGTGTTTTCGCCTCAAAACTGAAGAAGTGCTTCAAATCTATCACCAAGAAGTTTATCTGCTCTTCTGTGTATAAATAAATGGTAATTCAAAAACATACAGAGCTAGAAGTTTGATTTGTGACATTTTCCTCAATTTGTAGAGTTGTGCGAAATTTTCAACTGAATCTGTCTAAGTGATGGAAAAATGTGTGAATTCGGAAACTCAAACAAAATAATCTAGACAAATGAAACATGGTGCGTGATCTTGAACAAAACTGCAAATCATTGAAATTTTTGCTCCATTCGAAGACATACGAAAGGTACACTCGTTTCGCTTTATTATATGACGAAGCTCAAAACAAAACCTG
>JAPMOQ010056941.1:1835197-1849221 GCA_026543055.1 Argiope trifasciata | reverse complement strand
TTGGTTTAATTTGCAATTTTTTCACCGGGGTGAAAACTTGGCTTAATTTTTTAGCTGAGTTTCTATGAAAAATAATTATATGTTAGAAAAAATTCTGAATCTAGTTAATTAGTTAATGCCTCAACAAAGTAACATGGTATGAGCAACAAAATCATTCTTCTAGATCAGTCGGTTCGCATCCTTTTTTCTTTTCTTCTTCCTTACCCCTACATTAGTATTTTTATTTTAAGTACCTCCTACTGTTTTATTTCTCCGACCTCCCACCTTGTCACTCAAAGCTTTTTTTATTAATAATGGTAAAAGATTGTATTAGATTGTATGTCAAAACACTCGAATTCATTTAATATCAGCTGAAAAATTCTTTTTTTCCCCAAAAATATCAAATATTTTCTTTTATTTAGTACATACTTTTAATTTCTGATCAGTCTGGAAACCATTTGAAATTCGGTTCTCAGCTTATTCCTTGAGAAGATAAAATAGTTTTTATGTAAACATAATACATGCTTTAATGCTATTTTGCGTCTTTAAATGTAATTTTCTCCAATTCTAAATTTTGGTAATATTTCCTTAAAAAAAAATCTCCAATTGAAATCTAATGCATATTTTTTGTTCATCTAGAAATACTCTGTAATTGTTTTACTTCACTACTTCACAATGCGAAAAAAAATTCATGTTACTTATGAGCTAAAACTCGTATGTAATTTAAAGATAAGATAAAAGGAATTAAAACAGTAAGTTTTAAGGTATTTGAAAGACCTTGAGAAAGCAATATGATAAACTTTTAAATTAGATGGATTTAATTTTATGTCTGTTTTTAGAAAAAAAAATCCAGATTTTTTCCTCTTTTCACATTTTACTAGTATATTTTAGTTTCATTGATCCTTTTTCAATCTGTTTCATGCCAAAAACAATAAAAAATGTTTCTATTTTTCAGGGTTTTTATTTTTTTTAAAACTCATCCTGAACATTGCTACATACCTAATAGCATCAATAAAATTTACCTTTTATTCTATTTGTTTTATATAAAAGCTATTTCCTAATAAATGAAAGAGATAATTTTTCAACAATATATGGTAATACCTAGTAATTACTTTTCAAGTTAACCAATTATTTTAATGGAAGAATAATTTCCTGGAATTGCCTCAAGTTTAATACAATATTTTTTATTATTACAAACATAAAATGAATTTTTTTTTTCACAAATGATGTGTTCTTGAAAAGGTAAATAAGAATTTTATTGGTTTAATGCCGAATTCTTGGCACACATTTTTCATTGGCGGTGGTGACTTGATAATAATATCTCGATTTTGTAACCAGAGAATACATGCTTTAATCGGTATCCTCCTTTGTGACTGAAAGGACTTATTACAACGAAGAAACGCATGTAAGAACGAAAAATTGAACCTTATGGGAAATTTCTTACCCCTAAAAAGCTTTCTAAGAGGCGTGGAAGCTTGGAGTGTATAGTGCAAGTCAGGTGTCCCCCTCATCTTTTGACCGCTTTTTTAAAATTGCACGATTCGCAAACAAAATAGTCTTAGTGTTGCTTGAAAACGAGTTGTTATTAGAACAAAACTGAATTCATATATCACTGCCTTTCATCAGATTATTTTAGAGATTTCTATGATTTTCCCTTTTCTTAAAGGGAAATAAAATTTTTTATTTTTCATTTTAATCTATTATATCTTTAGTTTTGAGCTTGGGGCAAGGCCACATGGATCTGTTGATAAAGACCCGGCTTCAGAGTCTTAAATTTCCAGATTCGTGACCCGCCTGTACTGAAGAAACTTGTGATGGGCACGACATGATGCTGAAGCAAATCCAAATTTGTAGGTTCTTGGCGGAAGCTTGGACAGGACGGGTTGATATCTCAGATGTTGTTATCATCATCTGATCGTATTCTTGAATTCTGAAGTTCATTTTATTGTTTACAGAGAGAGCTCTAATTTTTCTTCGAAAGGAAGCGTTAATGCAATTTTACCTTCAATATTTCCAAAACTGCTTTCGTTTTCCTCCAAGGATATGCATACTACAGATTTGGATCCTCTACTCTTGATTAATATATTATGTTTTTACTACCACTTCTGAGAGAATGAAATTTCCCACCCTATAATATATATGCATGTAATGATATTTCTTAATATAATTTAAATATTAAATTAATTTCCTAACTTTTATCTTCATTAAATCCATACGAATTTCATTCTAAAATGTTCTCTTATTTCCTGATCCAATTTCCCTATTTATTTAATTAATTCTACACGCGCTCTATAAAACTGCTGGTCTCAGCAATTTCTCACATTCCGAGTGAAGAAATAAAAATCCTTAATGTTTACTGCTTTCTTTTAAAGATATCTAAGATTTCCTTTTCTAAATCGTGTCAAAGAAATCCTTATAAAAATCTCATTTTAAAAATTATTGAGGGAATATTTCGGTATCTTTTGCTCGCGGTTTGAGATGGAAAAGGAAGTGTCGTTTGATCATCGCCTCTACCATGTGCATAATATGTTTCCCTTGATTGAATAAATCGAAATTTCAAAATTTCAAAAGCTTCTTCGATTCAATCACGCATACACATAGATACACACACATTTATATTTGGTTTGAAATAGCCTTCATTTTCTGGGTTGTGGAGGTGAGCAATTACTTTTAACGTATGTTTGGGCATATTTCAAGAAAATGCATTTTTTGAATTGAACGGGAGGAGCTAAGAAGATTAATTTTATTTCTATTAAATGCTATTATTTTTAATGGAAGTACTTGACGCATTATGTCCGAATGACATCTAGAGCTTTCGTTTCCAGCTTAATTTTCTTATTTGAAAGAAAAACAATCGATGGCTTTAAGGAAGGAAGTCGAGGTAAAGAAAAAAATGATCAAATCCATTATCATAAAGCTTCACTTCATAAAAAAAAGAAGGATCTTCCTTGTGAAAATTGAACTTGATTCTTAAAATAAACAGAAGATATGATTAATTTTTTTCACTTCTTGCCCAACCATTTCTTGATTAATATCAGTTTAGAGGACAACCAGGACATATAATCGCGCAACAGCCATGGGAAAGGCATAAAAAACATATTTTTAATTAATCCGCTTGTGATTTAGCTGTCAATTTTTTTCTTTCCTAAGTGACGAGAATTTGCGATAATAAGAAAGGCACGTGTGTTATTATGGTTTATATAATCAACTTATCAAAATCATTATACAAATGTTGGGCATAAGCAGTTCAAATTTCTGATGTAACTGTCGATTGTATAGCTCTGAGGTGACTTTTAATTTTATAAAGATGGTGATTAATTTAAAGATCATGATCAAATTCAGTGAATGAAATTTTATCTATTTAGTTCTTTTCGTTTTGTAATTAAATATTAAAGTTAAATTATATTCGAATAGCAGGACAGACTTTCTCAGAATCATTTTTGCTCAAAATCTGAAAGAAATCTGCAAATTTGATGTAAAGCTTATACGCCAAATTCCACTCATTTAGCTCAAAGCAATGTGGAATTATCTTGCCATAGATAGACGTATAGAAAGTTTCCAAAAATGTGTATTTCGAACTCAAAATGCCAAAAACGCGGAGATTGTCAAAATCTCGAGTTCGTATTTTTTAATGATGATCATACTTTCTCGATAACACATATACGAGAAATATAAAAAGTCAAACCCTAATTGTGGTACTGTAAGTAATTTCTGTACTATTATAATGAAATATCACTATTTAAAACCATTTCATAATTTATGTAGAAAAAGATTCAATCAACGAGAGACCCTTGCTCGAGGCAGATTTTGAATGAAAAATAATGAAATTCAAAGCTTGCTAAATTCTGTAAGTTTTAGTTGCTATAGTATAGAGCTTTTTTTCCCTCTAAAATATTAATTTAATGTATGAATATTTTGCTAATAGAACCGGGAAACTGTTTGTAAATTTTAGAATTTTTTCTTTTTTATGAAGTGCATCTCAAGCAATTTAAAATATTATTTCGTTCCTTCTGGAATTTTCCTGTCTGAATTTTTCCTCTTGAAAATTTATGCCTGTCTTTAACAGTTAAGAAATTTGTTAATTATTATAGCTTAGCTACCATGTTATTTAATCAGTACTATATGTATTTTTATTTAATTTTTATATTTCGTTATAAAAACATAATTAAAAAGAGAATATGAAAAACTAGTTCGCTTTTTTAGTTGATTCCGAGTGTTTCTTCATACAAATAAACACTAAAACTGATTCACACTTCTTTCTACTGTGTTTTAAATGATACAAGAACTGATTCTTTTTACTGTGCTCTTTAACAACTATGAAAATTTCTCTATTCAGTACTTTTTACTTTCTCCTATACGAACTATAGAGGAAATTAAGTGATTATAAAAAAGTTTGAACTCGAACTTTTGAAGAATCACCCCGTTTCAGACCTCTCTGAGAGAGAAAAACACATTTAAAAAAATGTCCATCGGTCTACCAAAGACAAAGATGATTCAAAAACTCTTTGAGCTGGACGGGTGAAATTTGGTGTACGATCATGTAACCAAATTTGTAGATCTCTATAAAATATTGAGCAAAATCCATTCAGGGGAAGTTTATCTGTGTGGCTGTTCGAATACAAATTAACATGATAACTACAAAACGAAGAGAATTAGATAGAAAAAATAGTTATATAGATTTAACAATAATGGTACAGGCATCTGTCAAATTTTGAGTCCAATCCAAGAATTTTGTGATCGCCTGTCGCTCTATACCAGTGATGGGGAAACTACGGCCCGCGGGGCAAGTCCGGCCTGCGGAAAGGTTTAATCCGGCCCGTTTAAGAGTGCCGTCGTGAGAATGTTTGAATCCATTCTTACTTCGTAATGTGACAACCCGCATAAAAACTACCTGCGGCGATATTCAAAACACAATAATATTCTGGAAAACTCCATCCGACCCAAACAGCTGACTCCTCTTCGCTCGAAACTTCCAGACACTCTAGCATTTTCGATTCATTGTTCTGTTTTTCCGAAAGAACAGCAAAACTCCAATTCCCGAACAATCCTTGCAGGTAGGTATAAATACAAGCGAGGCCGCCCGAAGATCAGTTAGTTAGCGACTTAGTCAGTCATCTGCAACGACCCGCTGTGACTCGAGTAATTGTTTGTGTAATCCCCGATACTCATACTGCCTCAACAAACACCCGCGCAAGAGCATTAGCTCATCTTATATATGCGAACAAATCTTTTCAACAATGAAGCTTAGGAAAACTTCTTTAAGAAACAGAGTTACAGATGAGCACCTTTCATCAGTTTTAAGAATTTCTGCTTCGCAAATGGAACCGGACTATGATGAAATTTTGATAAAACAGTCTCAATTTCTTTTTTCTCATGCACCATTAACCAGTAATGACACCAGAAAATAAAGTGATAATACTTCACATCAAGAACTACACTAAATTCATTTTATATTTTGTGCTTGTAATTTTCTTAACTTTTGTTTTTTTTACTATTAAAATAATAAGTGTATGTAATGATATATGTATATGTTTATAGAACACATAAAGTTTTTAACGATTAAGCATTATTCTTCGGCCCGCTACGATCGTCTAGTTATTACAAATGGCCCGTCTTAAAAAAAGTTTCCCCACCACTGGTCCATACATTCAGAAACACATAGAAACATTAATTCAAAAACGCAATTACTTAAATGTATGAAATATGGTTATGTGATTTTTTTGGCAACAAGTGTAAATTTTTGTGAAATTTTTGTTTAAATCGGTTGGTAAAAAATGTCTAAAATACAAATTCGATTTTCGAATGCTGTTAACCTCATGCCATGTAATCTTCAGTAAAATTTACAAAGGATAACCCGATAGATTCATTAAGAATACTAAATTCAAGTCAAATGTTAATATTTCATGATTATTATACTCCACTACCATGTAAGATATTTTCTGAAAGAACACCTTTATTAAAGAGCATGCGAGAAAGTTTTAGAGAGAACAATGCAGCTGGTTTCCTCAGTTTCGTATGCATTAAAGAAGATTCAAGATTTCTTTCTCACCAGGATTTCCATTGTATAACTTTTCAAGTGGTTTGTAAGCGAAATTTCTTGAGCACCAACTTATATTGCTTATAGAAATGTAGAGGAAGAAATGCAGAGGAAAAAAGAACTGTAAACAACCTCAACGTGCCGATAAACAGACACTCGAGATAAGGTTTTTACAAGATACTTGAGAAATTTCTTGCAGTTTTGATAGTCATATTTTTACTAGGAGAGTTTTAGACTTTCCTCGATAAAATATTTTAAAAATATCTGTAAGAGATAAGAAAACGTTTCATATTTTTAATATACATTTTGCATTTACTATTTACTTAAAAATGGTGTTAATATATATGATAATTTCTTCGGTAGTTAAATTTATGACGAATGCTTAAATGATTTCAATCACTGATTATTTGGTACTGGTGGCTTATTTTCTTTAAATATTAAAATCATTATGTATAAGTTTTATAATTTATTATTGAATTTATCATTAATTTAGATTAATATTATACTTAAATCAGTGGAAGTGGTCTCTTTAACTTTTCCCTCTACTCCCTAATAAAGATATTATCTCCACACTTCACATAAAAAAATATGCATCTTGGGCAAAGTTATCAGCTCAATTAATTAGTATATTGCAGTTGTTACAGTTTTAAAAGTTTAAACTTAAAAACTTATAAAACTGAATTAATGAAATACGCTTGCCTTCAATCGATAAACCTTGAAACAAAGGCAAATATAATTGCAATTAATTCCTATAACGCCACAGTCACATAACAAAAGAACGTGTTTAAGTCATCTAATATCTATGTGTTGTCTTTACATATTTTTATTTCCTCGTATATAAATTTTAGAGAGAGTATTGTAATAGCCGAAATTTTGAACTCTAGATTTTGATGAATTTACACGTTTTAGACGTTTCTCTGAGTCTGAAAAACGCATTTTTGACATTATATTTGTATAACTTTTAGGCTGCGGCAACGCAAACTCGAAAAAGTTCCTTTGAATAAGGCGTTTAGCGAGAGAAACTACAAGATGCTTTCCCCTTCTTTTAAAGGCGGTTTTTGAAAATAATATCTTCTATTTCAACCACCCGTAGAGTTACTGGGTCATCTGTCCCCTTCGTAGTAAGCGGGTTGCTTTTTTTTTTTTTTTTTTTGGTTTCGTCTTTTCCGAACCCTAGAGAAGGTTTTTAATCGAAGTTTTATCTTTTTTTCCCCTGAAATTCTGTAGGAAAAAACATTGCATTGAATATTATGGTACTAAATAAACTGAAAATACGATATCTGCTGAATAGTTTAGTACATTTAACAATTTTTTTTAAAAAAATTCCATTATACTTAAAATTAAATCAATTTCTCAAGCATTACTGAAGCTGCGAATTTAGCTGACGTTGCTTGAACACAGCATTGGGAATTTTGCTTTATTTTTATAATTTCTACTCATTTAATAAAATGTAATGATTCATATAATGCATTAAAGATCCTAATTTTTTATATTTTCTTTTTTTTATGTCTTCGTGCATTTCATTGATAAGAATTCTCTACTGTTTTTTTAAATTAAAAATATCTTAAATGTTTTTTATAATAACATATTACTCTCATAGAAATCGAATATAATTTTTATTCCTAACTTATTTCGAACCGTTTTTAATGTTAATTACTAGAAGCGATTTTCCATTATACTGCCGTTACTTAACATTTAAAATGAAAACATTTTTTGCTGAGAATTTCAATTTCTCATTGCAGAGTAGTATTTTTTTAAATATGCTCAGTTTTGTAGACATTCAGTAGATGAATTATAAAAACATTTTTTTTTTTCTGCACAAAATTTACTGGTAAGCAAGTAATTAGCAAACATAAGACAATTAATATAACCAAAAGTAAAGTAAGACTAAAAAGGGTTTACTTAGAATTCGAACCATAAGATATGATTCACAAAATATTAAATGAAAAAGCTTTAACTTTATTTTTGAAGGTCTTTTTTCTGTATGACATTCTCGATTATCAGCATTCGTTATTCAATACTAGTACCTTTACTAGAAAATGGTTTTGATTATCTTTGAGAAATGCTTAGTATTAAATCTAGAATTCCTGACTTTTTTGTGCAGTTTTGTTTTATTTAAATGCAAATATTTCTGGAATAATTTGAGTGTCCAGTTATTTTTCAGGGGACAGAAGTAAAGGTGTAAGCATTTTAATATTTCTCTTCTGTTATTTGAACAGAGCATAGAGAAACTAACTAATTATTATTTTGATAGATTTTACGAATCTAATTGAATATTTTAAAATAACATTTCTAACTTTTACAGACTGATTAATTATAAAGTATTAAATCAATCTTTTTCAGAAATAATTACAAATAATGATGATACCGAGAATTTAATTAAACATCAAAACCAAAAGGTTTCAATCGAGTACTACTCACAAGCGAAATCATGCTAACTCATTCCATATCCCCTAGAAAGTTTAAAAAGAAACGTCGCCACAACACGAATCCCAAGATTCATTGTCGTCAATAGTGATTACAACAAATGTTGGCGATATTTCCCAACCCTAAGGGGCATGACACAATACGGAGGGAGTTTTACGAGGCAATTACGGTTCAGCTGGAAAGTTGAAATGGGGAAAGGAAATCCAAACTCGTTGCTGGTACAACAGTTGTACCGAGCCGTAAGGAAAGGTAAAAAAAATACTGGTACAACTGTTGTACCAGCCGTAAGCTACAGGATCTGGGACAAATAGAACTCAAACACACATTGAGTTAAATGGTTGAAATTTGGTATATGGTCTTAACACTATATTTATAGAATTTTGTCAAATTTTGAAAAAAAAATTCGGAGGAAATATTAATGTTCACCTTTTTGAATATGATTTAACACGATAACTACAAAACGAAGAAAGCTAGAAGGATTAAATTCGGTACACAGAAATAACACCTATAATGTGGACATTTATCAAATTTTGCGCCATATCAAAAAGAGTTTTCTTCTTTCAGAAGCATGTAATCGCGATAATTGAAAAAAATCACAATGACAAAGAAAATAGCAACCTCTCCCTCCCCCTTTGAAAAAACAACAACGACTTAGATATAGCAAACTTGGCCTGCTATTTTGTAATTGCAATAATGTTCAGTTTTAAATTTTGATTTCAACGAGTCTAAAAGTTCGGTAATAGGAAATGGTGATCCCACTAACAAACATTTTTATTTTATTATTTTGGCGATTGTTCTCTAGCGCTCCTAAGCAGGTGCCAGAGTTCAATCGCCAAAAACATTGCACAATAGATTGTAAAAATACTAAATTCACGACAAAGTTTAATATTTTATAATGTTGCATGACAACGACTGTTTCACCCATATTTTTTTGCTGGGAAAGGGGGATAACCTATACATTAGAGAATATCCATGAAAGTATTGGGGTGACCACTCTCGCTGTTTATTTATTTATTTTTTTCATCTTATATGACGCTCAATGGACTTAAAAAATTGATAAATGAAATTTAATGATTGTTATGTGAACATGATTTGACATTAAAAGGATAAATGTCTTAGATTTGTACTGAAAACTAATATGAGCCCTAATCCAAGTTTCTATAAAGAGTTCTGTGTTATTAATATGACATGATTGTCCATAATTTCACGAGTCATGTCAAAATTGAAGTCTAAATTCTTCTTCCAGAAATGCTTGACATGTTTGGTGGACTTGATTTACAAAATTAACTCACATATTTAATATTTTTTACTGGTTGCTAGTAAGCACTTTCCATTCTAGAAAATACTTTTTAAATATGCATATCTGATTAAATTCAATGAATATATAATTATCTTTTTAAAATGTCACATGGATTTTACCATCATGGTTTTTCCAAACCAACAAATACGAGAATGACTGCGTTTTTTCTGGGAGATTACGTCAAACATCAATTTTTGAACAAGTGCCTTTGCAATTTTTCCGTTATAATTTATAATCTTGTTGTCGTGACAAAAAAATACGATTCTGCTGCAGGATGCGTGACAGGAAGTCTCGTGAGAACTACACTCGAATGACAAAATTCCAGGCTGTTCGCGTCCGACCTTTGCAGACAAAAAGAAGTTCGGCGAGTTTAATTGCTTAAAATGTGAAAAGCATAAAATTTGAAAAAAGAAAAACTTTAAACTCTATTTCATTCTTTTTCATAACAGAATTATTTTTAACTTTTAGCAATAGAATTCTTTTTTACTAACATGATATACTTGAAATAGGGCGTCCTAATTTAATTTTGTTGCAATAAAAAGGGCATGAGGTCAAAAAAATAATTAAGATAAAGATAAAATTAGATATTCAGTGACATACACAATCACCTAGTTATATGATTATGACATCATATGGCTCCATTCCAATAGATATATTCTTTTATATCAGCTTTAAATTTGTTCCATTGCTTTTTTTTTCTTGAGTCACCTTTGAGAGAATTACGAAACATTTAATAACTGAAATTTAAATCTTTTACGTTTAATTTACTTGCTTTTGCTTATTTTTAAGATTAACTTTCATATTTTTAATTGACAGAAAACTCACCCATTTGATTGCGATAATTAGCTCCTTGAATGTTTCGCATCTCCTCAGCTGCTTATCCCTTTCTACACGTTTTCCTAAAGGCAGAATAAAACAAGATAAGAATCCATGTCTGAATTAATTTTGTATTACAGATAAGTGAAATTCATCTTTTTAATTTATTTTTTAATTGATTTTGGAAGATTATCTTTTAAATAAAATTATTTAATTAAAAATCCCTTTTTTTATTTAGTTACTAGTTTTTCTATTTTAAGAAAAAAAATGTAAGAAAATAAAATTATTATTAAGTATTTTGATTAATTATTAATAAAAAATCCTTTTTCATCATCATTCAAATAAAAAAATGATCCCAATTCAAAATTATTAAAAAAAGAATAAGATTTAAACGTTTGATTAAAAAGCACGACTGTGCAGCATAAGCACGTTAAAAATAGGTATATGTTGTGAAAAAATTTAGAAGTTTATCTTTTAAAATAGACACAGGTGATAATTATTTAAAATAGTCCCAAGCCAAAGAACAAAAACAAACATATTAATCCTTAAAAGCGTCATCTGTATATATATAAAAAAAAGATTTTTAACCACTTTTCCACTTGTGACGAAATAAATCGATGAGTCATTAAAAAAATCATGTCTGGCGATGTCTGTCAACTCAGAAAGCCATCTGCCGCTGTTGAGTAAACAGTTATGCGCTGCTATTTGCACGTGTAGTCATGATATTTTAAAGGCATATTAATATGTTTACAGAGAACATTTCCATGTGAGTAAATAAAGATATTTATTTATACGGGCTCTGTAGACACAGCATATCCGGTTATACATCTGAAAATAAATGAATGAGTTAAAATGGGCAAATATTGCGGTCCGTGAATGCCCATAAAATAATAAATAAATAAAAACTAATGATTTTATCGTGAAATAAGAAATGAAGAATCGAGACTAATTTTAACCATCAAATCAGCCGAATGATTTTTATGTGATAGATACACTCAAAATTTATGTTGCAGGTAGATTTGAAGATCTTTTCTATATTCTTGTAGAGTTGTTTTCAAAGGATGATTTTAAATTGTTATTAATTTGCTGCAAAACTCAATAAATGCAATCAATAAGTTTTTAAAAAGAGAATCTGAGCAAATTTTTATTAAAAATTTCTCTTTTTTAGTTAAAATTCTTTTCATAAAAAGAAGAGTATATCCATTTTAAAAATATCTAGGACAGCTTAAAACAAATTATTTAAAAATTCGAATGATCTTAATTTTCTAAAATACTTTTCATTACACTTCGCACCATATCCAGGTTATTCTATAAATGTGCGTATCATGGGCTATGTGGTTGGTGATGATATAAAATTTTAATTAAATGAAAATATTAAAGAAGACTTTTACTCTTTTTTGATAATATAAAAACAAGAGTAATTCTGATATTACACTTCCATGTTTATTAAAACATAAAAACATATCAGATGAACTTATTTTCCTCTGAAAAGACACTTATTAAACAATTTTTAGGGGTAAAATAAAACTAAAAAAATTCTATTGAAGTATTTTTAATAACTTGTATTTGCTTTTAAAAATTTTAATGTAGCACATATTTTAATATTCGAATAAAATTGAATCTGAATTTTGAATACAGAGTTATTTTTTCTTATTCTATGTAACAAAAATACCTTCATTTAGTTTCAACTCAAAATCCTGAAAATATTTATTCAGAAAATTTACTTTTTAAAACAAACTTCTGACAGCAAAATAGGCATGAAAAACGTTTTAAAGATATTAAATATTACTACTACGAGCTAATAGACTGATAATTTTAAAAATTACGGAAATCTAAATAATTCTACAGAAATTATTTTACGAGTAAGAATTTTTTAAATACATGCGACCATCGAAATAAAAAAATTCTTTTTTAAAGTAAGAAATATGCTGGAATGGCTTACAACTTAAGAAAGAACAACAAGAATGCGATCCGACAAATTCAGGCGTTTTAAAAAATGGCAGCACCTATTATTAGACGCATAATTTTTTATTGCTTCGATATTTCATCAATGTGGAAATAGTGGTGCCATTCATAGATGTGACATATAAGTGAAATCATGCAGTTTGACATGTTGAAGACGGCTGTCACTCGGGAATCTTTTTCTCTTTAAGGGAAATAGGAAAATTGCGATGGAAAAGACTTAACATTTTCATTAAGAATTTATGTAAACCATAATTTCTTTCTCTGATAGCTAAATAGCAATTTATTGCCCATTATTTCAGCTTTTTGCATTTATTTTGACCTCTTTTTTAGATTTAGAATGTGTTAATTTATGTTTTGTCGCCGTATTATAATGTTTTATGACTATTTAAGACTTTTATAGAATAAGTTAAGTTGTCTTTTTTGGGGGAGGCGGGATTCAGTTCCGCTGATATATTCTAAATCCTCTTTAAATTTCCTTTAATAAAGTTTTAATTTTTGGAATAATTTTCAACGCAACAACTAAGCTGACAGCAATTGTTTTGCTCATGTTAGAATACTGTCGCTGAGCTGTCCTCTGTTCCGAAAATTTCACAAATTTTCGAAATATGTTTTTTTACTATACTGAAACTGATAACAGAATAAATCCTTATACGATTAAAAGAATACGATTAAATCCTTAATATTCACCAAATATTTCTTGGGATTATCAAGCGTTTTAAAGCATTTGATTTTCAAATTCAAATAATTAACTTAAATTTAGATTCATTTAAGAATTAATTAGTTTACGAAACTTTTTTTAATTTGAAGTTTATTTTTAATTAAATAAACATCTTCGACCAGATTTTCGAATGTTAAATATCTGTTACCCTACGAGTTTAAGATTCACTTTTTTTTTTTCAGAATAATTTATGCTTTCAGTGTACTTTAATGTAGATTGTTCTTTAAAGAAATTCGATTACGATAATTTTTAGATGAAATGTTACTGTTTCAAATTTCTAGATCTCATCCACTTAAACCCCCAAACCCATTAATTTTTAAAATGTTTGAGAAACAACAAATGCTTTTTGAAACAAATTTATTTCAGATTGCTTTTTAGGGAAAAATACCATTAAAAAATCATATCTCTTTTTGTGGTAACAATGCTAAATCAAAGAATCACAGTTATTTATATGGTAGTAATACTAAATATGAATACATTTCAAATAAAAATTTCATTAACATATTTAAGAATATCAGTATTTGTTCACAACTGGTAATTCGGAGACCAATTAAATTTGAAATTTGACAATTATTACATCTTTATTGGAATGGGCATATATGCAGAGCTTTAGAAGCTCTCATATTTTATTTTGTTTAAAATTAGCAAAATTTTAAACTATATTTTGTAAATAATACTATCACATGACTTGCAACACATAAAATTTTAAGTCAAGAAAATTATCATGATAATAGGTATCAAAATAATCATGATAATAGGTATCAAAATAATAATAATAATAA
>JAPMOQ010056941.1:1774415-1835187 GCA_026543055.1 Argiope trifasciata | reverse complement strand
TATCAAAATAATCATGATAATAGGTATCAAAATAATAATAATAATAAGTATCAAAATAATCATGATAATAAGTTTTTAATAGGTATTAAAACTTTGTGTTAAGCAAATACAAAAATTACTTGAATTAAAAATATAGTTTAAAAATAAAAAAGGAGCGAAATTGTTTCCTAGTAAAATATTACTTTGATTAAGGAAAATCTAATATACATAAATCAAAGGGAAGATTCTTGAATAGTTTTTAATCTTTAAAAATACACATTATTGAATATAATTTCCTCAAATTTTGCTTGCAAATGCTCTGAAGAAAAAGAGTTTAGTGAAAGTTCGGGAAAATTAATGAAATACTTATTTTTTTATGAATTGTTAATCATATTTTATACGCAAAAATATTATTTCAACGGTGTTGCTATTATTCCTACAATATGAATACGTTTTAGACATTTTAAATTACTTTTTTATGTTCGCCATGTTTATTTAAATGTATTTAAATAAGCATAGCAGCATAAAATGTTTATGCATTAATAAATTTTAAAACCACCCTTTAAAAACTATTAATAACTTAGTGGAAAAATTTAGCCGTAGGTGTTTATTATTATTTTTTTAGAAGCAACGATACTTCAATCTCTCAAATTTCTACTGGTATTTTCATTTTTATTAAAAAATAAATTTATGGAAGATAACAGAATTTTATTTTGTTTATAATATTTTGTATTAAAATATTTTTGTCTTCGAAATAGTGAATAGACATATATGTGTGTTCACATACTTAAAAACGTTATTTACTTTTGGAATGGCATTATGAGCAAGTCAATACTAAACATATTTTTTAACGTTTTAGAAAAAACGTCACCGATTTAATTTCTGAGTCGATATTCTTTGTTTTCAACTATTTTTCGCTTTATTTTAGTTAATTTGAATTTTGTTCGCATACATAGAATCTTAAGAAGGATTTTAGTAAGGATTTTGCGATAATTAACTTAATAGTTAACTATCATTATTAAAAAGCATGAAATTATTTTCACCTAGAGCAAGTAAAGTATATACAAGCTAAAAATAACATAACGCACATTGAAAATCAGAGTTTATATATCACAATTTAAAATGGAAAAATTAAATTTATTTAAAAAAAATCAGAAACAAAACAATGCAGTAATACTGAACAGTCTGGTTTAAGAAACAAGAAGCTCATATCTTTCACCTGGCGGATTTGAATTTCAAATATCGTTAGAAAGATCCAGACTGGCTGAAAATAACACCTGCCAAGTTCTGTCTGCTCAACCAATTTCATCCTATCATTCGACAACGCCGCTATATCACTCCCATTTGTAAAGAATATTTTTAGAATCGTGTAAATACCGGGCGACAATTTATCTGTCACTACCATAAAGTGTCTTCTCGACAAGGTGTTCGGTCAGTTGTTAATATCGGCGCTGTATTTTAATCCTATCCCTGGAGTACTGCCAAATCACGCCAAGGACAATAGTACTTCTCGAAGCTTTGTCGTCATCCTCTTGGTTATATTTGGCGATAGTATCATTTTTGAAAGCAATAAAACTGCATTTACGATGTTAAGGCGTAGAAAATTGTTGTTGAGAATAGCAAAACAATTCAAAATACAATTCATTCCATGTCTACAGCGAAAAAGGAGAGCGTAAAATTTTTATATCACACTTTTGTTTAGGTTCCAAGTTGTTTTGACAGAATAATGCATCTCACTCGATCAATAGAAACTCAATAAAAATAAAGCTTTTTTTAAGTTTCAGAATTCTGCTCTTCAAAGAAAAATGTAACAGTGTTGCAGGAAAGTGGTTTTATCACAAGAATTGTTTTAATAGAACGTCAAGGTTTTCGCATTTCGAAAACTTTACTGTATATTTTTATTTATTAGAAAACCTGTGAAAGTTGAATTTTAGATTAAGTACTTATCAAAAGAACTTTAAGATCCTCGAAGTACGATTGAAAAAAAAATAAAGTCTCTTTCTCTTCAGAACATTTTACAGATGTCAAAGAAATGTAATTTAATTAATTCTAATGCTCCACTTTGAAGCAACACGACAGCTATTATCGGAGTGAGCGAAAATTTTGAACCAAATGATGAGGATAGCTCCTTGATTGACAACCAGATTTCCAGATTTCCGCACCGCATTAATGGCTGGATGTTTCATGTAAGGTGTGGGATACGAAGTAAATTTTAGTATCATAAAGGCATCTATGATGTGGGATTTGGAATAATTTTTATTATCTTAAAGACATTTGTGATGTAGGATGTGGAGCAAATTTTATTCTTAAAGGTATCTATGATGTGGGATTTGGGAATAAATTTTACTATCTTAAAGGCATCTATGATATGGGGTTTGGAATGAATTTTATTATCTTAAAGGCATCTAGTCCTATATACAGAGCAGATTTTAGAATTCGGTTTCTGTGGCGGAGATTCAAAGGGTCAAATTCCCTTTAATTGTAATCTTAAAACGTAAGAAGAAGAAGTTATGAAGGCATTGCCGCATATGTATTTAACATATCTGATGTAGATATTAATTGTAGGTTTGTTCTGAGCGACTAATAAAGAAATAATTTAGGTTTAAGTAGGGTTTTAATGAAAATATAATTTTGCGCCTTTTGGAATGTGAAGTTTGATAGCATTAATATTTGAATGACCTTCATGGCGTTTTAACATTTCTTGATATGTGAAGTGAATGAATAAATTTACTTGCCAAAATTGGAAAAATACTGTAAATCAAGGTTATATGTTAGGTGAGGAATTAAAAAACTGAGTAGGGATTAAATAGCTTCATAATCCTACGTTTTTCTGTTCATGTACGAATGAAAGTAATCAATTTAACGAGATTTTAGGCTTGTTGATTTCTTTGAAGACTAAATGTTTATCAGAATGAAATTTACTTCTTGACTCACAATAGAATCGAAATGGAAATATGAGTCTGAAGCTGAATTCAAGCTTATAATTATATATTGATGTATTTATAATCTTAAAGGCTTATATTTTAATAAAGCTCATTTTATTTAAAATTTTCCTTTCGATAAATGTTTACACTTTGCGGATATGTTTTATACATCACAATTTTGACCTTTTTTTAATACCTAACCTATTATTTAAAGAAATAAGGAATGCAGTAGAACTGTATTAATTTTTAATCATAGTATACAAAGAAAAGATACTATACCAATCAAAAAATATTTCGAAAATACATTTACTTGATCTTCCCTAAATTCAGATCAGTTTTAGCTTAGAAAGATTTCTATTTCTAAGCTCAGTTCAGACCAAATAATGAAGGAATGCGAATTCCTTAACTGATTCCTAAATTCAGAAATATACTCCAATATAAGCTCCTGACTATTATCCAAATATATTTTTAAGTTTGCATCAGGAATGTGAACTAATTTCAATTTCGCATGTGCTAATCTTTTCAATTCCGAAAATTACCTCATAAAGCTATTAGCAGAAAACATTTAATTGCATAATTCCTTGTATGAATATTAAATAATGGTTCAAAGAATGCATTCAGAGTTAAAAACGAAAGTAAAAATTGAGACTTTCCCGTAATCTCTAGAAAGTTTTATTGGTATTATCCTTCGTTAATACAGTGAAAAATTTCGCTCGTTTATTTTCATGGAATTTTATGTTATTCTTGAAGAACACATGATAATTACAACAAAAATGTCTCAGTGTTATTTTTGTGAAGAGAGTATAAGAAATTTCGGCATCTGAGACTGTCAAATCTTGCACATTTTAACTCTTTTAAGTCTGGTGGTCCAACATTTTTACTATAATTATATCACACAATTTGATTGGGATCATATTTCTATAACACCTTTGCTTGAGAACTGAGCAAAAATTCATATTTCAAGTCTTATTTTAAATTAAATGCTTTGTATTTGAAAGAGTACTTTCTGTACATGTGAAAGTTTACACTCCTATGAAACGAACTAGAGCCTCAGCTTTGAGCTTTTGTAAATATGAGAAAGAACTGGTCTGAAGTCTGATTTTTAATTAAATGTTTTATATTTGAAAGAATATCTTCTGTAAGTTTATATTCCTATGAAATAAAGAGCATCACCTTTGAGCTTTCTTCAATACAACTGGTTCTGAACATAAGTTTGTGCAAGAATAATTATATTATAAATAAAAGTCATTGTCGCTTTGTATGAGTATGTATGTTACTCTTCTCTTCCTAACGACAAAGCTGATTTAAACCATTTCGCACATTCATTCTTTAAGACAAAAAAAAAGGATACCATCGACTTTTCAAAACGCAAAAGTTAACTACATATTCAATTAAATAGAAATTACTTTAATTCCTGTCTGTGTTTTTGCTGTACTTTCGGAGTAAATTATTTTATGATAAATATTTTCATACCGCCTTACATTTAAAAATTCAATCTTTTAAGAACTTCCAAAATTCTGGGTAATTGTTTCTTCGATTTTTATCAATTCTTTTAAAATTTTAAAGCATACTTTAGTAACAGTAAGACTCACATCGACATTATCAATATTTTTGATTTTTTTCATATCTTTTAAAAATTTTCTTTGCTAGTTTAATGTAGCTATTTAATGGCACCTAAATGAACCGAAAGAAAGAACCATTGTACCTAAATTGATTACAAGTGAGCAAGGACCTAAAGACTGTCTGAAAGTTTGGTGATAAATTAAAAAGATTTTGTGCATTATAAAAATTTATATAAAATTATTTTTACATTGAAAATAATTTACATGAAAGTATTTGAATTACAAGCATTTCAGATATATGATATAGTATGAGTTAAATGTTAATCGTGTATCTAGGCAAGTAAAAAAGATATGAATTGCATATAAATGGAATATAATAACTAGATTTTCTTATGCTAAGAAAATAGTTAATCTCATGAGAGGAAGGTGCCCAAATCCTAATAATTTTCGTTTCGATGAATAAATAGGAAGAAATATATGACTTAATAGATCAGTGTCTAAAGTTATAAAAGCTACGCTTAATGTGTAACGCGATAGACTGATTTAAATGTTGCTGTAGAGAAGAAACCATGTTTTATATGACTGATACATGAAGCTATGTTTAACATGAATCAAAATATTTATACATTTATTTGATTAGGTTTTTATCCTGCATTTTGAACAGCCTCTGTGGCATTAAATCTTCCAGACAAATTTTAATTTCCTTGTGCTTCTATAGAACTAGTATTCCAGTCAACCATTTATTTTGCATAACCGCAAAAGGAAAATTCCAATAAATTTAACTCTTATGGATCGAGAAAAATAATAGCTTGTTTTGGGTCGGTGTTCAGTGAAAGGCAACATTCATTCATTCCAAGGTCAGAACAACAGTTTGTTTTTTTTGGACTCGGGAAATACTGAAAAGGAGAAATTCATCAAAATCACGCAGATGAATCTTCTGACAATTTTACTTTCTCTTTGCACTTCATACACCAAAAAGTTATATATATATATTCAAATTCCGATTAACATTGCAGTTAAAAAAATGTTTACTATCTATTTGTAGAAAAATCCATTCGAAATTAGTTTTATATTGTTTAAAATATTAGACAATTTATTAAATAATTATAATTAAAATATTTATAACTTTTATTAAAGAATTTGTATAAGAAAGGAAAGGAAA
This sequence comes from Argiope trifasciata, assembly GCA_026543055.1. Lineage (NCBI taxonomy): Eukaryota > Metazoa > Arthropoda > Arachnida > Araneae > Araneidae > Argiope > Argiope trifasciata. The sequence continues at coordinate 1,829,560 of JAPMOQ010056941.1, read as the reverse complement.
TCTTAACAAAATCGAATTGCAAAATAAATTTATTCAATTGATTTGAGGGCAATATAAATTTTTTCAGTTTCAAAATGGCAGTATATAAATTTATTCAATTGAATTGAATAACAATATGAGTTTATTCAATTGAACTGAATTTCAATATAAATTTATTCAGTCGACTTGAATAGCAATATAAATTTATTTTTCAAACCTTTATTGATTTTATATGCACTAAATATAAGAAGAAAATATTATTGCATTCTTGTTATGATATAATCTTCCCTGCATTTGATACTATCCCTACTTTTCTTCTCCAATCTTTTGCTTAGCTACAATGCTAGTGAAGGCCATTCTACATTATCAACATAACAGATCACCTGTTGGTCGAGCGGTTTTGATAAGAACCTTTCCGCTTTTGTCCGACAAGGTGATTGTTATCACCTGGCTGAAACCACAGGGACTGCAATTTGATTGCCACATAATAGGAACGGCGTACTTGTTGAATAGAAAACACTAATAATTCATTTCGCACCCTTTTATGTAATATTATGTAGTATTATATATATTATTTCTGCACATATTGACCATTCATGAATCATCTTTGGTTCCAGACTGATGTAAAGAATGCATTACATTTCTAATTTTATGGAGTATTAGAGACAATGGTAACTTGTCATGAATATATGCTAAGTTCTAAAATATCTCATACCTGATTAATAAATTTGATAAAACTTTATTTTCGAAATAAATTTCACAAGTGAACAGAAAATAATTTTCTTTTCATTATTTTCCACTTTTTTGTCTATAATTTATTATTTATTATACCCAATATTATATTACTTTTATATAAACCTTTCTGCAAATTCTTTGCCACATAGTGTCTGTTTCCTGGAGCTGAATTTTAATTAAATAATTTAATTAATAGAAATTAAATTATGAAAATGTTAAAATACGTCTATTATTATATCGAACACAAAAATGTATAAAATTTGAAAATTCTCGAACATTAGGAATCAAGTACAGAAAAATTAATCATACAATTCCATCTTTACAAAATGATACAATTTTTGTTAAAAAAATTATATAAAACAGGTCTTAGAAGTTTAAATTACCATTTACTTGTATTGTAAAAATGTTACAAAATATAACTGCCGAGTAAATTACAATAAATAAATAAATAAAAATGATAGTACGAAATATATGCCACTAGATTTGAACAGTCATTAGTGGAATTTAACATCAGCCACAAAATTTTTATTACACTTTTTTTTAATAAAATGATTTCCGAAAGCAAATTAACATTTGTAATAAATATATTACGATCGAAAATGAATACAGTAAAAGCTCTTTATTCGCGAGGTATATGTTCCATAAATATACCGCGAATACAGAAACCATGAATACGGAATGGTCATTTATATGGGATTATAGGGGATACGTTCCTAGGTGAACAAAATAAAAAAAAATTTAAAATCAATTTAATTGAAGTTTTTGAACATTTTGATTAATTATTTTAAGGCTTAGGTAATGGTTTGAAGAATTTTGTAATTTTCTCTTGCTTGACAGTTCCTAAAAACTCCTTCAATTCAAACTGATACGCAGCAGTCGCAGAAGCAATTTGCCTCTTAAAAATAAGACTTCGTTCCATAGACGTTCATAAAGAAATCGCAAAGCTCATTTGCCATTCTTAAACCTCCACTGAGATATTTCAAATGAAATGTCACGTTTCCCGTGCTTGTTGAAGTCTCTTCTTCAATGCGTTGGGAATTTTTCTTACATTCTCAAAAACACCGATCGCTGCGAAGGCGGCTTATGTCAAAGACCTCTGCGATATCATTTAACAACATACTTTAGGCAAAGTTGTAATAAAATCTATTTTACTTTTTTTATTAGTCTATTTGACGGCATTTACAAAGAATATTGAGTTGGATGCCTATTGGAATCCTTTTATTATTATGTATGTACTTATTAGATCCGCGAATATAGAAATTTTTAGCCTCGAATATAGGAATTGGGTCGCATTTTTTAAATCCGCGAATAGTGAAAACGCGAATGAAGGAAGCGCGAATAAGGAGCTTTTACTGTATATGGGGAAATAAAATGCTTACACGAAATAACATTAAAAGTAAGAAAAATATTTTTGAAGACAAACGAAAATAAAATTTATTCCGTGGTTTTTGAGTGACTCTAATGAAAACCATGCTCGATTTTAGATATATTGTCATCATTCCACTTAGAAGAACCATCCTTTTCATTTTGGGCCACACTTTGTAATTTTAAGTTGTGTAGATGACGTAAAAGATATCTGAGCTAATATACTCACATCGATATTTTTCCTCCTCGCTAGCGTAAGTATTCTTGAACATTAGTATCATATATAATAAACCCCAGATTCCCGATGAATCATATATTTTGGATAGGACTAAGCTTATAATCGGGGAATTTTTAATGTTACAACCTTACTTTCCTGCCACCTCCTCATTTTAGGGCGGAATGAGATTTGCCTCATGCTTTCTATCAGAAAGTAGGAGAACTGATATGCGACGCCACAAATAAAATTTTCTTGCCATTTGACTCGCTAACTGTGGTAGATATTGGATGTCTCCAAACAATATATCTGATATCCAAAGCAATGAACCATATCCGAAGAAAATCGAAATGTGGCATCAGAAATCAGTGCTACAATTTTTTCTATCTAATTGCTAGTAACTTTCTACATATTTCCAAAGTCAGTTGTTTTGTATCATAACCTTTAATAAATTGAGAGATCTCATTCCTGATTCTAGAAGCTTCTAATCAACCGATACTTGATTTCTTGGAATCTGATTGTTTATCTCTCGTTTTTTTTTTTTTTTTTTTTTTTCTTTTTTTCATCATATCGCTAATCATACAAATGTCATAAATATATCAAAATGCTTCATTAACTTCGAATCCTAAGAAAATACACGATTCTTAAAAGTAATCTGGTAAGACAAAGTTTTTATTGATCAAACTCTTTAAAGCCTTTGATCAGTATTCGCTGAAACTGAATATTGATATTCGAAGCGTTGTTTTTTTCAACTGAAATTTAAAAAAAGAAGAAAAGAAGACGAGTAGGTCGGATTTCAAGGTTACCTTTGGCCACCTATTCGGATTCTAATTTTATCTGCATCTTGATGTCCAGACACATACAAATTGTTAAGTTAAATAGAAAGAATTCCTGTCGTTTTTTTAGTCAGATAAACCGACATTTTGCACATGTCGCTAGACTTTTAGGATTTGTTACGTGTATAATTCATTCTTTTCTTTTACTGGTCAAATCTATCTGGTCAGAGATTTACCAGACAGATTTTGACTCACATTGCAGCTATTTTTACGATATTTTATGACTAGAGCAACATCTAATTACCTGGCGAAAATGCATCAAATAAGCAATAAATTTAAGCGCGTATTTACGCATGTGAGTGTGCCATAACGTGATCTACATAAAAGAAGGTAGAATTTAAGAGATGGCGCCATTTTAAAATAAATTTTCTTTGTAGAATTTTATCAATATATTATATTTCCTATTGCTAATTGAAAACATTGAATCCGTTCATATTAATTTTCAGTTTTAATCAGCAGAGATAATGAATTTTCTTCTATTCCCAAAATTGTTTGTCAGAGTAATCAGATCTTCCTACATTCTTCGAAATTTAATTTTGAAAACTATATCATATTTATTTATTGTCGAAAATTTTGATTAATTCTAAAAAGTTAGGGTCGTGGTGGTGGTGGTGGTGTGTATGTGTGGGTGCCATTCTCAGAATTAACAAGAAAAATTTTTCTGTATAAAATATCAATTTTCACATTTCCAATTTACATTGCTTTCAAGAATTAAAATCATTTTTTTCCAAGCGGAGCCCACGTTTCCAAGAAATCAAATTATGGGGTTTTTTTATAAAGAAATTTTTTCTTCTTCTGAGAATTAATTTGCTGATTTAAAATTTGTTTTTTTTTACATGAGCTGAAACATAAAACAATTCTATTAACTAGATTATAATCGTACTTAATCTTCCAGAGCTTACTGGAGCTTACTTAATCTTACTGGAGAGCTACAAAAATGCCTTTTAATATGTTATTGAAAAAAGTATGACTGTATTATTGATATAGGTATATTTGTTATATTTACACGTTTTTCTTGGAGCTATTTTAGAAAATATTTAACTAAAATCTGATTTATAAGTGAAAACATGTTATGATCTGCTTTAATAAACAATTTAGGATTTGTAAAATATATCATTCTGTAACAGAATTCGTTTTCAATAACAAGTTGTTTGTACTTTAAATGCAATTAATATAATTTAAAATATAAGGAAAACAATTATTAATAGTAGAAGTAAATAGTAATCAACAAAAATGTGATGAGACTTATAAAAATACTTTGCCATTATCAATGCAAATAACAAAGCGTAAAATATATTAATGAAAAGATACAGCAAAATTCGTTTTTATAAAATCAATCATAATTTTGTATCTATATATTGATCTTTGTGATATCTATATGTGTTCTTCAATCGATTCGGGAATCATATTTCATAACTGAGTTGAAGCTCTTCATCATTTCCAATTTAATCGCGATTTTGTAATAGACAAAATGGCAGTTCGTTTTCTTTTAAGAGCAGTATTATGTCATGAGGAAGAGAAAGGTTGCAAGAAATGCAACTTTCATAAGAAATAAAAGAAATTTTTAAAAAGCATTTTTAATCTATATAGAGTTTAACAGGATTTAAAAAAATGAGGTTGACCTTAAAACACTTGCCAATTTTTTTTCGGCACAAAAAATTGATTCATGAATATCTCAACAAAGTAATTTGAATAATTTCTGTTGTAGTAAAAATAATACTGGAAACTTTAAACACTTCAGAAATAGTTAGCAGGTCATTAAAGTCAAATTAAAATTTAAAGTACAAACAAATAATCTTTAAAAATTAAGCGAACCCTCATAAAGTTAATAATGCAAACATATATTTAAAAATTTACAAATATTATTTCAGTAGATCATTTTTAAATACATGAGTGACTTAAATTTCAATTTGTGTAAGTTAGAATAAGATTTTGTATAAACATAATCTGATTCATGTCTTTTCTATTTATTTGAAGGAGGATAAATTCAAAAAGAAATTAATCGGCAAAATAAGGATATTTAAGCAATAAACTGGACTCTAATATTCTATATTTAGTTAAAAAATCATAAAATATTTTTATATAATAATGTTTATAAAGTACTGATTGCCTGTTAAAGGTTTTCAGCGAAGAAGATAAATATATTTTTCTTATAGTTTCATTTCATTAAGATGAAAAGTTTTTTTTTTTGAATATACATGTTAAAATTTTCTTCAGAATCAAGTTAAAATTGCTTATAAAAAGAAGCGAACATATGTTTATTTCCTTAAAATTGCTGTTTTATAATATTGCTTCATTTCAGATTCCCATATTTTCCTTTAACTAAAAGTTGACGTGAATTAAAAGAAATAGTGAATTTAATAATGTGAAATGGAAATAAATAGGACTGATTTGATCCTTAATTTTTAATATCCTAATCTGACTATTTAATTTTGAAAAAGTCTTATTAGAACTCACTATTAAAGGAATATTAAGGCACATATTATTGAACTCCAAATAAATATGCGCCTTAAAATAATTCAAGATAAAACGTTTTCTTTTCTCACCTTTACATCCTTACAAACACTTCCAAATATATTACCTTTTATGTAACTTTCCGATCGTTATTGTATGTTGTTTCTAAGCCAGATAATATGACTGTCCCGCAACCCTTTTTCAAGGTCATGTCTGCTTGAGTCTTCACCTGGCAGGGAAAAAATTGATCAGACAGTCAGAAATATCATTTCATGGGAAAAAATTGATCTTTTCCCGTAGCAAAGAATGGCGTTAAATAAAGAATGAAAGAAAAAGGAAAGCAGGAAACCTCTACTTCACGCTTCATCAGCAGTGATCACAAAGTACTTGTCTTGACCAACCAACAAAAGTTTAACACATCTCTTTCTTTCCGTTTCTATAAAGGCCGTTGGCCTTCTGTTCGGATTTGAGCTTTTTTCTAAGACAGTTTAAAATTCTTTCGTCTTCAAGAATGGAATAACTGTGCAAGAACGATTTTGACCTTTGACTGAAATAAAAATAAAATCCACAACGGGGATTTCTTTCCTATCTAGTTCATTCCAGAAAAGGTGAGCAGATTTTACACAACATGTAATCTTACCATAGAGTAAAAACTTGCTTAAAATTCTAATAAGTTACACTAAATACGAAAACGGGGATATAATATCTTGCTTAGTGTTTTTAGAAAGGTTTTCTGAATAGCATTTTTTTTTTTTTTTTTTGTAGAATTGAATAAGAAAGTTTGTTTACAATAAGTAATATCAACCTAAAAGACAAATTTCAATTTCCAGTAACTGCCAGTGAAGCAAAACGTTTGAGCATTCAAATTTTAAAGAATTTGATTAGAATTTCAAAAAAAAAATCCATAAATGAAAACCATTTATTTTTATTAAAGTTTTTGACATAGTTGATTGAAAATTTAATAAGAATCTATTTCTCGGTTGTTAAATAAGTTCACAAAACTTTTATCTTATTCTTTAGGTTTTGTAATTACTGGATTTACTTGCTTTAGAATAGACACACTTCCTCTGAATGTGTTTCATTTAAGATTTGATGGAATTTTATAAATTTAATCTAGAGTACGTATATGAAGTTTTACCGATCTATCTAAAAGAGTTTTTAAATTATCATGATTACAGACTAACAGACATAATGGCAAAAATGTGCTTTTTGGGCTCAGACTGGTCAAAATCTGGAGATTCATCAAAATTTCGAGTTCGAATTCTTTGAAGATTAGAATACTCTTTCTACGCTACATATATGAGAAAGTCGAACCACATAATAGCTTGTTCTTTGAAGAAATACTGATGATATTTGAACAAATCAGATATCAGGTTTATCAGTCATATTTTTGTCAATAACTAAATGCAAGTCTTATGATAAGATTTAAACATTTTAAAAGGAATTTAATTTATAATATTATTGATATCACTTAATGCAATCAAGCTGAAACCATATATATATAAAAGCGCATTTCATCTAGAAAGCAACATTTCATTTTCTAAAGCAAACCAATATTAAGTTATTGCATCAAGAGACTGGCAAATCTAACATATGCGCATGCAAAATTTCACTTAATTTAATGGATGTTGTATTACATAAAAGTACGTGAAATATAATGTTCTTTTGAAAGTGTGTTAACTCTGAGAAATAATTATAAATAAACTAATTGAAATTACAAATTTTGATGAAATTCTTGTAGCAAAAAAAGAAAACAAAAATCATCGCGAATGCTCCTCTCCCAGAAACTTCCTTGTCTGCTCTCTAATTTAAAGGAGTTATTAACCTCCTCCGCATATAAATTGGGGGTTTTAAGTATTCTGATTTTTACTATCAGAACACCACACCGGAATATTTTGAGCTTCATAGTATGATGACGGAACCACAAACCACAAGCTGGCTATTCCGACCAGCCGGAAGGCACAATCTGAATGACTGGACTGCTTCAACAGCAACACTGGTGGGAACTCTGATTGAGTTATAAGGGCCATCACCGACCACGGTACAATCCTTCCCCTAAAAAGTGCGCCACGATGGAGGAGCCAGACCCCCAACTTTTTCTGTACCTGCCACAGTGGCGAGAAACCACCATGCTGGAAGATTCTGATCCTCAATTACGAGCCCCCCCGTGGGAGAATACGGTGAAGGAAAACTAGGCATTTTGGACTCCTTTTTGTTGACCGATTGAAGAAAAATTGACATCGAAATGCAATTTCATCAAGAAGATAGCATACTAAGCTTTTTTCATTTAAATAGTTGCATTTTTGAGAAATGACATTAACATGCCTTCAGATGTATAGACCGATAGATGATTTTATGGATTTAATTCAAAATTTGATGTATACTTATATGTTAGGTGTTAATAACCTTTACATGTTGTACTTAGACATTAAAACTTCAGATTTTCTATGAAATTTAATAAAAATCTACATATTTGATGTAAAGCGTACATGTTAAATTTCAGGCAACTAATTCAAAGTGTTTGTGAGCTATCTTTTTTTTTTAAAAAAAAGAAGGGAGTAATTTCTAGAATCTCGCTTTCGTTGTAAAATGAAAACATTCATGAAACTCGTATGGCTCGTATTTTTTTGACAATTACAGTAATTTCTCTTTATATACATTTTGTACGCGCAAAAGTAAAAATTCGTCACATTTTAAGGACACTTGAAAATTAAAAAGTATGAAGAAACAAATGTTACAAAAAAAAGGAAAATGTATTAAAAAGAAAGAAGTATCTTGCGATATTGTTATCTTTTTAACTTTATAACCTTTAGATGCTATACCTATACATTAGATGTTCACTTGTATTCGGATATATTTTTGACTATAGATTTCGTTTAAAATTTAATAAAAATCTATATATTTTATATGAAGAGTACATGCCAAATATCAGACGTCTAGTTCAAGCCATTTTTAGTTATCGTGTTCAAAAAAAGAACGACGTAATTCCTAAAATATGGTTTTAGTTCCTAAATAGGATTCAAAGAGGTGTAAAATAGGAAGATTCTTCAAACTCTTACGGTTTGAATTTTTTTGACGATTGCAGAACTTTTTTTCCATCTATATTTCATATAGAAAAAAGGTTTTACATCACATTTTGAGACCACATGAACATTTAAAAACATTATAAAGTAAATGTTACAGAAATGAAAATATATTAAGAAGAAAGAAATATCTTGTAAAATTGATACCTCGTTTTACTTTATAACCTTTATCTATTTTTCTTGATCTAAATACTATTTATTGCACTATTATATATTTTTCACTTGATATAAACACTGTATTTTGAGATTATATAAATTAATATTTTTATCTTTATAACAATTGCCAATATCTATTGCCTTTCTCTTTTCACGATTATGACCACATAATTACTCGACGACGAATAAATTATGTTTTTGCTAAGAATTGTTTGACTGTTTTTCTCCATCATTCTTTTATGGTATTTAACTAGAAAAGAGTTCCCGATGCTCGGAAATATCTATCATTGAAATCTTATGACCTCTAGTATTTTTATCTGCATGAAAAGTAAAACTTTAGCTATAAACTGTCTGAATGTTTTTGAAGTATATTACTACACCCAAACACGCAACAATGAAATTTCGATTTCCTTTTAAACAAAAAGGCTTGAATTTTTTTTTTTTTTGCTTCCCATATGCCATAAATAAAAACAAAGGAACTGAAACAAAAAAGAAACAAGTCTGTAAAATGATACGACGTCACTCGCATAATTTAGATTCGAAATTGATTCGTAACAATACGGTGACTTGTTTCATATGATTTTATAGTCTTTCCGTGTATCGGAAATCATAAATAAGTTACTTGCGGAAACCCATTTCCTTTGATATATGCGATATGAATGTTTCGAATGCTAAATTATTTATGAAAATATCTCGACACAAGATACGTAAGGAAGTCACTTGGAGTGCGTGGGAAGACACGTGACCCGCATTCACAATTTTTCGAAATATGGAGACTATGATGCATTTTAAAAGGAACCGGAAACTACGCTCTGTTATTGAAAATTATAAGTTTTCATCTATTTCTGTCGATACGTATATATTCTCACCAGATAAGAGCATTTTATAGATTTTTATTCTGTTAGCAAATCTAAATTATATACAATTTCGATTTTTCATCGTAAAAGAGTTCTTTATAACAATCTAAAGAGTAAAATTTTTTTGAAAGCTGTCGAATTTGATATGATTCAGAGTTATTTCGATATTTTTCATTTTTGTACTGATAAAAGGGTTGTTTTCCTGCTACACTAATGAGTAGAAATCTACAACTCAACCAATATAATGTGGGAGGCTACAAAATAAAATTAGAAGATGGAAAAGGTTTTTATGAAACAGACGAACATTGTATTAAACTCGGAAACATCAATAAAAAATATTTGGTAAAAAAGATATAAAAGAGAAAAATATGTTTTGAAATATTTTTCTCTAACGCTGCACTATTTTAAAATAATAAATTGATTCTTTTAATGTTAGTTTTAATATCTTAGATATTTACTTTCTGTGGGGTATAATAACTATTTAAAAAGACCATCATCGGGAGAATCGAAAGAATACAATGAAATGTTTTCCGAATTTAGGTTCTAAAATGAGCAAAATATATCAAGTTTTTATGAAATAAAGGACAATATTTTAGCATTTCTTGAAGAAAAGAAACCGCTAAAAGCTTTCTTTTGTATATGAATATAACGCGACATTTAAAAAAAAATTGGATTGCGACTCTTGAATTTTGACGTATTAGTATATGTATGATAAAAATATGCATATAAAATTACCGAGCATGCACTTTGCATTATGTATACTCTTTAAGAGAATCCTTTTAAGAAGTTATTAAGCTTCAACGACAAACTGGAATATTACCTTATTTCTTGCTGGTTACGATTTTTCTAAAATAACAGCTTGCGGACTGTGCATGCTTTTTAAAGTAATAGGATATTTTTATCATTGCTAATGGAAGCGAAGAATGTTTATCTAAAACACGTAAACACTTTACAATTTTATATTACGAATGAAACCAGAAAATATCAGTACAGAATGGAACTGAAAATGCATTTTGAAAACAAAAAATTCTTTAAATTCATTGTGTTGGTTTTTAAATTCTGCTTTCTTAAAATTACATGTCAAAACATTAAATTTTTAAAAGTCGAAAATAGAGTGAGTTTTAAGTCTAACGTTAATGTAAACGATAACTATTTTCAAGGTTATTCCTCTTCTAAAATTACTCCGCTAATTGGAGGTTTTGCTTTGTCAAAGACATTCGTTATATTTAAGGCTAAGAGAAACAGACGTAATTTACTTGCATTGCAAACATCTTCAAAATACGAAAATATACTCTGATAATCAGTCGAACGTAAAAACAATTTCGTTCAACTTTATATATATATATATATATACATAACTTTTATTTATTTTATCTGGAAGCGATTTTATTTTAGAATATTCCGTCGCCTACTACGTAAGTCATAATTTTTTTTAACTTAGCCATTAAATCTCACAAAACATTTTATCGCAAGATTTAAAAGGAATTTTTATTAAACAGAAACATTCCATTTTTTGATTGGAATCAAATTCTTTCACTCCTACAGGCTCATCACGCTTACCTGAAACTCAAATAATATTAATTCAAAATTATTATCTCAATTTTTGAAATTTTCTTGATTTCTTTTTTTATTTCATGCTAAAACACGTTAAAAAAATCATATTTTTTTCTCTTGAATGTTTCAGAAATGTCACCCACTTATTTCTAAAGATATGTTTTAAGTGATTTTTTGCGGATTAATTTTTAGATAATTACAAAATTTATTTATTTGAATGAACGGATTTTAACCAAACAAATAAACAAAATTAAGAGAAAAATATGCATTGAATCGAAAATGTTTCCTTTAGATCTAAAACGAAGACAAATATATATAAACATAGTACATGTAAAAAAGGGAAAAATGGAAGGGGGGACGTTTATCGATTGGCAGATAGCCAGTCTGTGCTAGATTGACAACAGATATTTCAACTTAAATTTTACGGTTGTAACCGTCTCCAATCTCTAATGAGTCCCTTTTCCTCATTCATTTTACGACCTTAGAAACTTTATGATGGTTTCTCTGTAACTTCTTCCCATTGATTTTTTTTTTTACTTGTTACGTGTTCTATTTTATTTATCCTGTTTTTTATTATTTATTTCGGTCGATCCACAAACTTTTAGCATGGAAGTTTAAAAGAAAAAAATCGAGAAATGAAAAGGTTGAATTTTTCAGCTGCGAGATATTTTACTGCAGCTGTTATGTTTGAGCCGGCTCTGGCTTCTGAGTCTCTTTGGACTGATATGATGTGCAGGTAATCGTATCCTATCGTGTAGGTAATGTTCATTTCAATGAAATCATGTATTATTTAACTTTAATCATGTATTGTTAAATTAATCATGTATTTATTAATTAAATACAGAACAATCAAACAAAGCATTATGAAGGGAAGATTATTTTAATTTAATTCATGTATTAAATGCTAATTATTTATTGTGTGTATTTTTTTAAAAAGTGTCTCAGAAGTATATATCTTTTATAACTGATGTAGATAAAAGACACAAAAAGGGGAAAACCGGAAGTTTATGTGACATTTTCTTATCGCATAATCTTCAAATATTTATATTTGTGTTGATTTTCAAAGAGTTTCTCTTTAATTCTGTCAACAAATATTTGATTCCAATTTACAAAGCAAAAAAAAAAAAAAAAAAAAAAAAAAAAATCCTATTATCAACAATCTTCAAAATATAAAAAAATTGAGAACCTTCGAAATTGTAGCTTTTTCTTATGATATCACTGACATGACATTAAACTTGTGGATTCATGAAAAATTATCTTAGTTTTAAAATAAACATCTTTTACTTCTAAACCAAGAAATTATACCAAAATTAATTTATGTAAAAACGTCATATAATACGGAAATTTAATTGGATTTTTTTCTTCTTTTACATCAGGCATATTCTACATCTAACTTTAAATTACAGAAAAAATTAATGTTATAGTTACAGAAATAAATTTTTTATATTTCCCTAAGCAAACTGTGGATAATTAAACAATATTGCTCAATGATTAATTAATATTATTACTATTTATTTACTGGAATATACCAATAAAAAATATCGATTGAACAAGTTTTCAAGAGGTTTATTCAGATGTAATTTCGGAAAAGGAGTCTTGTGGTGTACAGTGATATATTATATACAGCTTCTGGCTAATGGGTGAATAACCTCGCTCCTAAGACCCTGGAGTGTCTTTTAATCTATAAAGTGAATTGAGGGAGTGTGTTAAGTGTTTTAGATGTTAAAGATTTCCTGCGAAATGGCAGAAATTGACTGAAGAATCATACGAACCAATAGGGACGATTGATTCTCGATGTAGAGTGAATATTTTATCATTCTCCTGTGAGCCCTAACACATGGCCTCTCTCAGGGCTATATTTGGCATAAAAGTACTTTTCTTCCTCATTTTAACACATCTTTTAACATGAATGAATTTAGAATATTTATTTTAAATGGGAAATAATCCGAATGTTGACGCGAAACTAAATATTTTATGAACTATCATTACATTTCAAACTTGATTTACGTAAAAATAATTCAAAATAATTTTTTTTTCTCTCGTAAGACTGCCGTCTGAAAACTTTTCTTTATTTTCGTGACTCAAACCAAGTATTATCAATTCAAATTATTATTTAAAAAATAGTTAATTCTAACTGAAATAAGTAATCTATTTTTCATATCAATCATTACCGCCAAATCATTGATTTAATTAACATTAAAAAAATCTTTACCTGTTGCTTAATAATTAATGCTATATTTTATCTAAATAATTTTTAATTACCTTTAGTGAAGCAGTTATTGCATTAATGAAAAATTTATGGACTATAAAATTCAATGAATTTCTCTAGAAAGTTGTGCCAACATATGTTTGTATATCAAAAACCTCGTTCCTAACACATTTCATTTTATTAACTTAACTTCAAAGGTTCTCTTTACTGAGATATTTGACCTAACGAATGTATCTTTAAATATTTTGTTTACTTCCCATTTCATTGCCGTGACACCGGATTAGTAGAAAAAAAGTGCCCTTAATCTATTCTATATCCACTCGTTACTCTACTTCTAGATAAGCCGACTAGAGAGTAAACAACTTCAAACTTTCTCAACGTAAAAAGTTGCAACTTCTCGCATTTTTCTTCTCTGGGAGCCGGAGTGGTGTTTTTTATTCTTATGTTTTGTTTTCAACATCTTTTGTTTTCTTCTAGAAAGAGTTATTCTCTCAGAGCGGAATATTGCAGTTTCGTATCTGTTATCCATTATCTCAAGAAGGCTCGTGTGAGAATCCACATTCTGCAAACTTAGTCATTTATTCATGACAGAAGTAGGAAGTAAATTCGTTTCTTAATACGTGCGGAAGTAAACGAATTATCTTGTCGGTATGAGTGCTCTATATAGGATTTCGTTATAGGAGTGTATTTAGCTTTTCATGATAAAGCAAAGTAATAGAAATTCTAGATATTAACTATAAACGTCAATATCGCGTTATTTCCTATAATTAACTCAATCTGGGTTATTATATCCTATCAGAATGCTTCAGTAATGGTGAAAAAACCTCAGATACATTAAATTTTATCCAAGCACATATATTTTTAAATATTAAAAATAAAACATGAAAAAATATTGCACGATGAATATCAGCACTGTTCAACTATTAATTAAAAGCGAAAATAAGTTTTGCTATAGACCATATATAAATAAACAGCACAAAAATGATTTCAAATATTTTTATAGTTAGGATATATCCTTGGGAAATATTATTTATGAAATATTATAAAATAATATTTATATATGAGTTTTATATTGAAAGATTGATTTAAAGACTAATATAAAATCTCTTCATTTCAAGTGATCATATTAATATTAAATAAATTTTTAACAGTAGCTATCTTCCTTAAATATCTTTTAAACATCAATTTGATCCTTTATTTGCCGATTTATTTTACCATATATTTTGAATTATTATTTTAATCAAATTATCATTTCGAATTATTTCCATACATTTTTCAAATATATTTTTGAACCATTAGTTAAGTTTTGTTAGAATAATACGAGAAAGAAGAAAAAAACCTTTTTTAATTAATTAAGTTAATAATACAATATTTCAATAGTATTTTTAGTTGACATCTACTGCTTTCTATTGGAAATATCTTCTTCGTGTCCTTTCAAACATGGAACTTAATAATACCGTTCGTAAATAAAGGGTTAAAATTGCTATAACTGGCACATTTGGTTACAGTTGTTCTTTCAAATAGGGCACTTTAAAATACCGTCGGTAAATAAAGGGTTAAAATTCATGTAACTAGTGCATTTGGTAACAGTTGGACAGATTTTATTACTCGAAATATTTATATTATTTAATCTAAATGCTCTTATTGCTTCATGCGTATTCTTACTAAGCCTTTAATGAAACCAGGGCTGGTTTAAACTCATTATGAGTTCTTAGGTGATAAAAATCTGGGGGTTTAGATTTCTTTCTCTTCATCTTTTAAAGCATTGTTCAGACATGATTTAAATTCGAAACTATGTCATGATTATATAAACGAAAGCATCTTATGAGTGTGCATAATTTATAATATTAATATTCAAGATTAGTAAAAGCAACCACCTTACTTCAAAATATTTGACTGAAATTTACATTGAAAAGATATAAAATAACTGATTTCTATCTAATACTTAATTTGTTTAATTTATTATCGTTCCTGAAATCCAAAAAATAAATTTTTTTTGAACAAAGATGTGGTAGAGAATTTTTTTTAAAAATCTGATGCCAAGCAGAAAAACTTTATTCTATCACAATATAATACTAATAAATGACTCAATATTATTTTATTATTTAATTATTTTAATTAAGTCCAGGACAGAGTTTGACTCTATTTTCAGAATGAATTAACAAGAACCAAGCAAGAAAGCCTGAAGCTAATTAAAGCACAAATAAAAAGGTGCAGCATAAAAATAAAGAATTATAAAGTTCTAAATCATACACAAATAAAAATGCAAACAGCTAGCAAGAGTTCAAAGTAAAACATACACAGCATAATATCAACATGGAAAAATGAGTGCACGTAACTACCACAGTATGTATAGTCAAAAATAATGTGTGGTCAAAAATTAAAAAAAAAATAGTCAATAAAAAAATAAGATCGAGTAGATAAAAATTGAGAACAAGTCTCTCTAAGAATGCTTGGAGTCATGTGAGGAATTTAAGTTCCTCAAAGATCTTGTTGAAAATCTGATAAAATTTACACAAATTGAACCTTTTAATGTAGTTAAAGTAACCATTTGTAACCATTTTAAAGTAACCATTTGTAAACGTACTCCAATTAATCAAAGATTTTAAAAACACAAAGAAGTTTATATTACTCAAAGTATCAATCCAATTGATGGAACCATTTATAACCTTATATAAAAAATAACACCAGAAATATTTCATCTATAGAACAAACTAGACAAATTAAATGTTTCAAGTAGACAAGAAGATATATCTTGCAAGTAAAATCCACTTTTCTAGTATAGAGATTTTTTGTAATATATGATTATTAAAGCTGGAATAACTCTCCATTACACAATTAAGAGTCTAAATATAATTAAATCTTTCAAGCAAATTATTAAGCTATAAAAATATTAAAACACGTTTTAATATTTCATGATATTTAATGGCTTTTTCAAAATAGTGTAATTTGCTTTTAATTTAATTTTACATGCTAGAATCCTATTACTCTTTGAAATTCAAAGTAGCAATAGTAATTAGTTCGAACATAATCACAGTAGCTATTGCGCGTCGTTGCGCTTGGATTTAACACTTCTACTATTAGATGGGATTTATTCGAACGCGTGAGGATTAGAACGGATAACACGTTATTTTGCTCTTTAGAACAAATTTGGCTATTTCATTAGTATTCATTATGTTTCATTAGCATATACATGTTTGGAAAAGATACTAGAAAATGTCACACTTGTGTATCACTATTATCTTTTCAATGTTTTGAAACAGGCTCTCAATTAGCTCTTGCTTGACTTAATTTTCTACTGTAACTTTTCCATCGGTTTGGATGTAAGGGATTTTCAATAGACAAATCCAAACTAAGAAGGTAAAATTGAACATGAAACTACACTTTTATAATTAGCTAGCAAATATATTCAAAGTTGCCAAGGTTGAATAAATTTTTTAAGTAAGTTTGATTTAGAAAATGCTAACATTCATATAAAACTAATAAATGCAAATAAATTAGTTTTTGAAAATGTATGTATTTTTATTTAAGAAATATTTTTATATAAAATATAATAATTTGCAAAATCCTCGTAGCATTTGAAACTTTATTTTAGATAAAATAGTTCTAAATATACAAATAAGCATAAATTCAAAATGAACATGAATTACGCAAAAGCAATCAGAGGATAAAGGCCTCTGTTGCCAAAATCCCATTCTCAACCCATTTCAACCAACCAACAACGAAAAAGCGATTTTAACTGACGTAACTTATCAAAATATTGCATATTATACTGTAAAAAAATAGTTTTATGAAATTCGCCGAAAGCTATTTTTTTCCTGTACGTTATTAATAACTTTTCAAGAATGGTACAAAATTAATTTATAAGTTGCGAATGATTATATTCATATGGCTAATAAGAAATTTGGTTTTAAGTATATCATTTTTTATTCTGTATGGATGGCAACATTAAAAAAAAATTCTTTCCATACATGGAAACTAAGTATTCAGTTAACCAAAAAAATTAACTATTTATTTAACTATCAAGAAACTTCACAAATGTTTTTTTGTTTATTTTTGTAGTATTTAAGAGTAAAATCTGAAGAGAATCTGTTCAGTAGTTTAGATTTCTCTATCGCAAAACTATTTATGAACTTTCATTTTTATTTGTATTGATTATATAAATAAAAATTAAAGAATTAATTTGTTAATCAGTTTAGTTATATTAATGTCCCATTTTGAAGAAACACTACGGTTATTTTGGGACGGACCTCGCAATTTCGAACCTTTGTCAGATGACGAAAACAATACATTAGCTGACATCCCTTCAAACTTCGGAACCACACCAATTTGAGGACGTTTGGTCTGGGCGGACTTAACATGAACCAGACTCTTTTACACAAAGGCTCTTAGTTCGAATTGGATCTCGAATCTGAAATCCTCCGGTTCCGAAGCAGCTGCCTTATCATCAGAAAAACGAGGTCCTATTAAATTTGTCCAATGAAAGGCTATTAAACGCGTTTGTTCAACAGAATATCGGAAGTCGGTAAATTTTTTTAATTGTGTCAAAAGTCCTCAAAAACATATTTATTTCATTTTATATTGCTAAGAAAAAAGAATCACTCTTTTAAAAAGAAAACTTATAGAAAGGAAATTTACAAGAGTATCATAATAAATAAATAAAAGATAAACTTGTTTTTTTCCCAGAAAGGGATTTGCTTAATAAAAATGTATATTTAAAAAAAAACTGTTATTTCTTTTAATAAGAAAAGTAATAATTTATCTACTGATTATTTTAAGGTACATACTCCAGAAATAATTATATAAGGTGAAATGTTTATCTTTGCTTGGTCCTGGGAAACTACGTCCGGCAACATTTATTAAGGAAATTTGAACTTTATAACAACTGAAAACATTTCGAAAACAATAAATACTTTTTAATGATAAGATATTTTATAAAATCAAGATTTGTAGGAAATCATTTTTCCACTCGAAAATTAAAAGTATTAAAATGAAGTCCACTTTTTCAAACAGCAAATTGTCTGTCAAAAACAGAAAGCTTATTATTCTGACTTTGCTTCAGTCACGCAATTTTAATGAGAGACAAACCTTTATCTGAGATTTTTAGGAAATTCCAGAGAATGCAATAATGTAAGCATATTAACTTCAGTAATTGCTTTAATCTTTCTCTTCATTTTCAATGCTAAAACGTAAATCGAATTTTTACAGAAGATCTGGAAAATATTTGCAGCATTTCCTATTCATTAGAATAAGAATTTAAGAATAGCAAACGGATTAGGACTTTTCAGACGCTATAATTGAATTGTGACTGATTTTCAACAACATTTAATGCTTTGAGATTCTAGTCTTTGAACTTGGTCTTGAAATATTAAAATAACATATTTTTTAAATGCTTTTTCAGCATCCTTTATCAGCATTTTGAGAATTTAGCAAAATATATAATTATCAGTCGCAAATAGAAGAATTTGTTTCTCATAACAGAATAATCTGATTTAATATTTTTTATTTGATAATTATAAATCAATCATTGAATATTCATTCTATAAGATAGTGTGATATGTTCTAGAAAAGGATTTAACACGTCTGTCATTATCATTAGAACATTTGGATATCTTATTTGACCTTCTGACCTTTCATCTTCATTTTGCCTTCTTTATTAGACGTTATCTCTTATTTTTTATTTAATAAAGCAAAGGCCAATAGGAAGAGGGGGAAGCTGTCTTCTATCCTCGTGTCCTGGTTAATACAAAAAAAAGAAGAAATAAAAAAAAAAACATGCTTTGATGAGAGTTGCCCTTTTTTCAGTGATGTTTCTCTCAATGTTGTTGCAGAGCTGCAACCCCCCTCCCCCCACAAATAATTTGTTTAATAACTTGTTGATTCTTATTTGGTTATTTTTTCTGAGAGCTCAATTGATTGAGAAAATAAAAAAATGTATAATTATAATAAAGAAAGAAACAGGAAATGTATCAACAAGTAGATAAATATGGGATGGGAATGCTCACCGAATCGTACTTAAAAACATCATAATCCATTCATTGCGCTTTACTAAGTCAGATATCGGAAAAAGAAATTGTAACTTTTCTCCCCTTCAATTTAGAGCTGATTGAATTGAAAATATGCGGCTAGGGATTGGTGAGAAGTCAACTTATACCCCCCCCTCTACCTCCCAGAGCTGGTCTTCTTTCTATCGATTTTCCCCATCCTTATTCTTAACTGATTTTATTTGACATTACCCAATTTGACCAAAGAAATTGACCCTTAATAAATATTTCCCCCTTAATCTTTGTTTGGATGATGATGGACATTTCCACCAAAAATTGTATTCAAAACAGGTGTACAGTAAATTGGTTGTTGCTGGCAACATTTTTCACGACTATTGCTTAGTAAGGAACGTAGCTGTCGAAAAAAGCAAATGCTACAATAATTATAAAGGGTTTGAATTTGTCATTCTACTTTGTTGTGGTGGAAGAAACGTGCGATTTCTTGATTATCTTTTATAACTAAAGAGTGGAGAAATTTAAAAGAGAAAAATATTGAAGATTTTGTACTGAGCTTAACATATAAATTTGCAAGATGATGGATATTCTCATCATACTGCTTTTTAATATTTTATAATATATATATTTATATTAGGATATTTTTACATATTTCTCCATTGATATAGAGCATGAATTATATCACCCAGATTTATTTCACAAAAAAATCAAGCAAAGAAGTGTTAAAATTTAAATATTCATTTGCGTTTGGGCAACGAATTCATGTTGTTAAATTATAGCCTGGTTTGATTTAAAAAAAATTATCAATAAAGAAACTTTTAAATACCTTTTAATAATCCATTTGTTTTCGGTTCAACAGTTTGAATCTTATTTGTCTAGTTAGAACTATATTGTATTTAAAAAAAATTAAAAAGCAAATTGTCTTTTCGATAAAATAATTCTTTCGTAATATTGATTTCGAATGACACATGTGAAGGCTTACTTTAAGATAAAATAATTTAAATTTGCAATTTATCCTACTATTGAACTTAGAGTACATTCTAACCTTACGAACAATATTACTACCCTTTCAGTAGCATGTGTTTGAACAAAATCACCTTAATGTGGAAAATATCAGTATATGGTACACAATTCGTTTTTTACAATATTTTTGCAATCAAATACAATCCAAGCGAGATAGGATTTATTTACCTTACGCCATTTAGCTGAACAATGAGAATACTGTATTCGTATAGTAAAATGTAATAAAACTGCTCCAATTGTTTTGAGTACATCAAACACCCTACTTAGAGTTACATCGAATTGTATTATCAGGTGGAACAGAATACGGAAAAATAAAATTATTGATTTGAGATTAATTGTTTAAGGTATAAAATTATGTTAAAGAGACTCATAAAATGATTTGTAGAATGTTATAATAGATTATTTAAGTCAAGAGAAAATGTTTAGAAAGTTCAAATTTAGAAAAATATTTTTCATTTGATGTTTTTTAAAAATTGAGCACCATTTTTCTGGAATTCCACTCAAGCACGTGTTACATATATGGGGATTTAGTTTTTGTTACATTAATGCCCCGTTTTAAAGTAACACTAGGGCTATTTTGGGACGGACCTTGTAATTTTGAACTACGGCCAGATGACGAAAGCTAAAACTGAACGGAAATCCCCTTTCCCCAACCTTCCACCCCCCACCAACAAGAGGGTGTTTAGGCCCGACGGATTTAGGGAGCACCATAACCACTTGCAAGAAAGTTCAATAATGGAATCGGGTCTCGAACCCAAACCCTTCAGTTGCAAAGCCAGATGCTACCACCAGGCCACCGCAGCCCTAACCCTAACACAAAGGAAAATAACCAACAAAAGTTTTCGATCGATATCAGATTGTTTTTTTGAAAAAATATTTAAAAAATGGGGTTGTCGGAAATTGTCTGTAAGTAGTATTTATCTTTCAGACAATTCTCAGATCGAAAAAGAAAATTTCTACAGTTTCAAATGCTGCCATAAGCAGAATTTTAAAAAACGCAACAGTTAATATTACATTTAAAGTTTCAATAACTAATCCTTCAATCATTTCCGGACGACTATTACACCTCTACTAAACCCCTACACTAAGTGTTTTTCGAAAATCAAATGCCATAAAGTAATTTTTTTTCATTTTAAAATTTGATTTTTGCCATATATATATTATGTACTTAAGTACAATTCCAAGAATGTCGCTTAAATTTGAATTTTTTTTTTTTTTTTTTTTTTTGCCAAATTTACATGAAATTTTTTTTTTCTGAAAGCTATTAACAGCACATTTTATAGACCTTTTTATTGTAAACAAAATTTTATTGAAAAATTTCTCCTTGGCATTAACAATTCATTTATTTAAACTGAAAAACCGGATTTTCATCCTCCCTGTTTATCCAGATGCAGACTTACTGGCTTGTTTTAGATAACCAACACAACATAATATAATTACTGTTTCGATTTTCCCAGCATTTTGATAATTTTAGTGACGATTCTCTTGGACTTTCTATAGTTATCATCTTAAAGAATTGATTAGAAAAGATTTCAGTTTAGCAGCTTTAGTTAACAGTTGGAAACGTGTCAGTTAATTTTAACCAAACCTTTAATTGCTTCATTTATTTCAACCGTTCAACTTCCCACTATCCAGAAGTGAGTGGGTTAAGGTTTATTTAACATCACAGAACTATTTTTAGCCATCTATTGAGAAACCTGTTCCTCAGGTTTTCTTGAAATTGCTTTAACCATTCTGTTCACAGATTCCTACAATCTTTGAAGATAATTAACACTTCGAGCGGTTCATCGCAGGAAATACAACTTTACCACACTTTGACTGATTCAGAAGCATGAATTCGAGTTACATCTCTATTTGTTACATGCGTTTCAATGACCCGCTTATAGTCTACTCAGAAGAGATTGAACTAGAAGTGCTTCGGCCTTCCCATCCCCACCTATTTTTAATCGTCAAATGAGGAGCATGAGCTGAGTTTCATTAAAATTGTCCTCGGTTTGGGAAATGACGTTGGAATAATTCATGCAAAAATGTATACGAGTTGAATTTACACAGGCTGACCATTCTAATTGTTGATTAAGAGATAATTCTACACCATTATAGATAAATATTTCATATTGGGAATGCTCCAAAAACATCAACATATTTCTTTTTTGTTAAGTTTATAAAAACAAAGATTCCTATATTTTTATACTATCTCCGGTTCTGCTAATCATAATTAAAAAATTAATGTTGATACACCACGTTTTAATTTTTTTTAAATCCATACCTCTTCTACCAAAACTGACAGAATTATAAAGCTCTGAATATCCCTATTTTACAAGCGTTTAGACAGACTATTTAAATAGTCGATTTATTTTAGATTATTTAAATAGACATGCCAATGAACACGTGTCACTTCCTCTAGGCTATCTTTGAGTGGCTTAAAATAAGGAAATGAAAAAATTTTGCAGATCGATTAATTTTGGCTACGTTATTTTTACTTAAAATTGGCACACAAAAAAAACCCATAGAAAATAGACACATAACAAAATGGAAAATTTTTTAATTGGGAATTAAAAAACAGGGTATAACAAAAAGTGTTACATTATGAATCAGACATAAAGCATTTATTTGGGGAAAAGCCTGTCTAATATGGAGTGTGACCACCGTGCACTTCTATACGGGCTTCACAATGAGCTTTCATATTGTTTATGAGGGTGTCAATGAGGGGCAGCACAGCTCATTTTTCCAAAAGCGTGGTTTTTAACTCTTGGAGGGTATTAGGAGAAGGGTTACGCTGTGCAATGGTTCTTTCGAGACCATCCCAAACATGTTCAATAGGATTGTGATCCGGAGACTTCGAGGGCCTTTCCATACATTTCTTCTTCCTCAAGAAAATCATCAACGATCTGGGATCTGTGTTTATGCGAGTTATCTTCTTTAAACATGAAATCTGGGTCAAAAGCATCCCGGAACAACTTCATATAGGTTTCAAGGATCTCATCCTTATAGCGTTGTGCATTGACAGTACCCGCATCGAAGACTCGCAGTGGTGTTCCACCCGGGCTAAACGCCCTTCCGCTTATGGTGTTTGGTGTGGAGAGGGGGGGGGGGGCCAGCTCAGGTGTCATCCTCGTCATCTGACCGTAGTTCAAAATTATGAGGTCCGTCCCAAAATAGCCCTAGTGTTGCTTTACAAAGGGGGATTTATATAACTAAACTAAACCCAGAAAAGGATTTCTCTGCCACCAAATCTGTCGATTTCTCTTACTCAGGAAGGATGACATCGAGCTTCTCGTGCTCTCCAGATGAAGATTCAACGAGTGTCACTGTGTGTGGTAAATCTCGACTCATCACTGAAAAGACACGCCCCCATTCTTGCTGAGCTCAAGACTGATATGTTCGACACCACAACGACCGGGCTTTTCTGTTGGATGCAGTCAAAGGGATGCATTCGATTGGTTGCCGGGCATGAAGATCTCTCTCTGCCAAACTTCTATGTACTGTTTGTCTGGAAATTCTAATTCCCGATACAGCAGTAAGGTCACGAACAAGTTGTGGAGCCGTTGTCAGCCTACGCCGTCGTGCGCTAAATGCCAAATAGTGATCCTGTGTAGGCGTTGTTGCTCTATGACGGTTTTGGCCGGCCTTCCTGGTTACCGTATCGCTTGTTTGGAATTAATTCCACAACCTCTGTATGACTTTCGCTGCCACTTGTAACCATCGAGCCACCTCCGCTTGAGACTGCCCAGCTTCAAGCCTGCTAACTGTTCTCCATCTCAAAGAATCGTCTAAACGATTATGAGAACTCATTCTCACTGAAAACAAGTTAATTTTTTTGTTTTAATGCAATATTCGCAAAATTGAGGGAAAAACTCCCAGATGCCTGGACGGTCTTTCAGTAGTTCCTCAAAAACTAATGTTGAACAATATTTCTTCCCATTACAAAGGTTAATATCATGTTACCGGTCCTTCACAATTAATAAAATATAATTTGTTTGCTGGTAGTCATTTGAAATTACTTTAAAAAACAGTTTTGTAAACTTGATTTTGGACATGAGTGTACTTTGTAGTACTACTTCATAGTTCTCGGTTTTATAGTTATCTAAAATTTTTTATAAAACATGCCTAAGTAGAAGACTCAACATTTTTAGCGAGTTCACGAACAATCAAAATCTTTATAGGTCTGAGCACCATTAGATATCCCTGCTTGTAGCTTCTCATTTCTAGTGAGCTTATGAACAATCAAAATCTTTATGTCTGAACACCACCAGAAATTCTTACTTGCAGTTTCTTATTACTCAGTTAGATATTTTTCAAATATATCGGGAGAAATAATCACCTTCTTTATATAGTGCCCCAATGAATTGCCTCATTAGGTGAAGCTTTATCTGAAGTGGTTGGAGGATGATCTATTTTTTTAATCAATCGATGGTTTCGTAGAAATATTCCTAGCGTCTATAGCCAGATTTTATATTAAAGGCACTTCAACTTTTTCCCAATTATCTCCATGTGCCCTACTATCCCATAAGAAAATAGAATGGTGTTCTTTGTTAGTTCGCTTTGTCCCAATCGGAAATTGATCATCTGTGGATCAATGTGAATAGATCACAGATGGTTCTTTTATTTTCTTTTGCAAGATCATTCACACTTTTGTTATTCTTCATGAACTTTTAAATTATAAGCTATTAGCAGGAGAGAATAACTTTTGCAGTTGCACATTAACAAATATCTTAAAATTCTTTTTAATAATTTATAAACAGAACATCTTATCTCCGAGTTCATATTCAACTTCCATGTGAAAAAGAAGCTGAGGAATTTTATTGCAACAGACATGCTATCCATCTTTACATAAAGCATGAAATAATTTCCTCCTCTCTAGTTCTTTAAGTTGTTGTTTTATAGTAGGTTTTATACAGTGTTTTTCCCTTTAATGGTGATGCTAAATGCTCTGAACTTAGTTACGACAAGACAAGCTCATGTATTAAAATATTTTTTATATTTTCTGTACCACGTCTATTGCCACTATAAATGTATAAATAAAATGAAAATTTAATAATATGAACAAATCAAAGTATAAATTAAAATAATCAGCATACATTTATGGCTGCGAACTCTATCTAATCGTTAAGAATGTTCATTATTTCAGTCAATAAACCATATCGAGAGAAGACATCGATTTTGAAATTAGTACCTCAAGTTACTCTAAAGATGCTGAAACTTCCTTAAGCAGTATTATTGTTTTGAGATAATAATGCTTAAAATCAGGATGAGTTAACTTCTAAACAAATTTTCAACTGGAACAAAACCTAATATTTCCTCATATTTTAATTATCTCTGAAAATATTGTGTTTAGATTTGTTAATTAGTTATTAATTAACCAAAAGCAATTTTAAGAAGTACTTTTCAAATTTATTTTAGAAACTAAATTTTATTCTGTTGAATTGGAATTCTCTCAGTTACAAAAATATATTAGTTTACCATCATAAGAAAAAACGTGGCCTTTTAAAGGATTAAATCTCTTGACAAAAAGTGAGCTCCCTGTTTTATAAAATAGCAGTTTCGATGGATCTCAGAGCTACTAGAGAATTGTGTTTTTGTTTCTAATTAGGTTTCACTCTCATCTAGACTTAAAAAAGAAGATGGATGGGTCCTAGTAAACCTAATATAAGTATAAAAATGATTTTGTTCTGTCTGAATTCGAGGTTTTTCAACTTTCTTACAGCTTACTAGGGTTCCAGTAACAAGAGCAAGGAAAACGTGCTTTCGTTCGTTTTACTGCAGTGAATTCGTGCACATCGAAGTTTGCCTTGTAGTATTAGAAATGTTTCTATGTTATTGATGGTTTTCTTTTGATGGATCTATATTCCACTGCGCTCTGTCCTCTCTTTGATTCTAGTTTCGCGTGTCGTGTTGCTGAAATGGGGTTACTGGACGCAGCGTATGTTTCCGCGGATTCTAGTTCCACGGAAAAATGAAAAACAGGATGCCTTCAATTACAGATTTCAACATATGAAGGTAATAACAGAGACACGACAATATTGACATGAAGTATAGCTTCGGATTAACTAAATTTTCCTTGACTTTTCAGAATCGCCAGGCCGAGGGGAAACAACTTTGTTATACATGAATTGATCTAATGTAAAATACATTAGATCAATTCATGTATAACAAAATTCATGTATACAATTTTCTTATAAAATGGCGTCAGTGGATTTACTCAATTTTCGGGCCCAGGTTTAGGCCGTGAGACATTACGAGGACCTCCTCGTAATAACTGATTAATTTAGTTATACAGTTCAAAACATTTTCATTTTAATCAGCATGTTATTGGTTTATTTAATTTTACATAGTGAAAAAATAGTGAATATATACATATACTTTCATACATATACATGCATATACTTACTTTATATACATATACATACTTTCAAATATATACATAGGGAAAAAAACCAATTTAGTATCACAATTCTAGAAAAATGCGTGGCAATGGGGTAGAGCATCTTCCCCGCAATCACGGTATTCCGAGATCGAGTCCTAGTACAGACAGGATTGTTCTTCATCTGTATTCTATCAGGAGGTGCTACTGAAACAAGAGACGCTCTCGGGGCTTACAGTAGCTTACTTTGTCAGTGGGCTTGTCTATGACAAGTGCTGTAAGAAGCAATCATAATATTCTTGAAAAATTAACCTTAATTACCGTTTAATGGTATTTTTAATTGCAAATAAAAACATTGGAATACTAGGATGACAAAATTCAAATGAATTTAGCATTAAAAATTATAAATTTACAGGGTCAGCAAACAGGAATGTAGCATTAGCAGTTAAATGAATAGTTTAACATATTGCAAATAAATAATAAATTACACTTTACTTAATTTAATAAGGATTTTATAATTCAAAGTAAACACATTGTAATTTTAATATTTTATTATTAAA
Organism: Argiope trifasciata; assembly: GCA_026543055.1. NCBI lineage: Eukaryota > Metazoa > Arthropoda > Arachnida > Araneae > Araneidae > Argiope > Argiope trifasciata. The sequence goes on along the minus strand of JAPMOQ010056941.1, from coordinate 1,802,175 downwards.
ATAATTTTCATTATTTTTAAATATATTTATTGGGCAGTTAGATTAATGGCCCCCCTGATTTAAACAATCCCCTGACGAGATTTTAAATGACCCCCTGCGGCTCCCCTTGTCTATCAGTTTGGAAATTCGCCACAACAAATTGTATCAAAACTGTCCTACAGAAGTTATGTTAGAATACTTTGTAGTAAAAGAACTCAACTGTTATGGGCTAGGCGTCAAAGAAATATCTGAACTCTAAAAATTCTGGACTGGTTCCATGATTCTGTGACTTCTATTTCCACGAAAAGCTGAAAAGCAGAAAGCCTTCAGTTAGATTTCAGCTGGAGAGAATGATAAAAATACCACAACAATGACAGGAAGTATAGTTCCAGATAGTAATTTTTTTCTTTACTTTTTGGGTTTTTTTTATTATTATATTGAAGAAAATCGTTTCATTCAATTTGTGTTTCAGTAGAACTCCTCCACATACAGAGACAAATTATTAAATAAGGAATTCTCTAGGTGTTCTTCAATTTTATGGTATTCCGATATTTTTTAACTACTTTCAGAGCAATTAGATTTTCTGTTTTCATTTAATTTACAAAGATCCTACTCAAATAAAGAAGCATGAAATTATTCCGATAATGAAGGAATTTATTCATTAATTATAATTTCAATAATTATTTATTCAAATTATAGAGGAAATATTCTTCAAATTTTATAGGATTACTCTAAAACTAATGAATGAAATGCTCTTAGTATATTTAATGAAATATGAGGAAATACTCTTAAATGATAGCCTTAATGAAATACTCTTAGTATATTTTTTTTGTTTGCAAATTCTTTTATAACGTGACCTAAACATTTTTTTAATTAGTCGACTGATTCACAAATCAATAACTTTGTTAAGTTTTGAATTAAAGTATGTAGATTAGGCAAAAAGTATTTAAACTGTTTTACATTTTGTTCAAAATTACTTTTAATATTTTCATGCATCGGAAAAGGAAAACGATCCCCTTTATGGCGAAATTTTTGCTTTTCGTCATATTTTATTTTTTTAAACTGCTTATATAAAGATAAAATTCAAATTAATAAAGTAACTGCATGGGCTAAGGTTAGTGAAAGAGTCACCAAATCTGGCCCTGCCTAAGGCCTCTGAAGGATTTCATCTGACCCTGACTGCTCACAAAAGTTTAATTACTCCGCCATACCAAAGCAACAGAGAAATTATGTCTTAGTCGAGCTGCCAACCGCACCGAAGAAACCAACATGGCGGACATTTCGCCTGTAGACCTTTAGCTTCAGGATTTTAGATTAAAGCAGATATGCCAGAATTCCACGTTAGAGGAGAACTGTTACGATTTTAGTATTGCTCTACGCATGAATCCTGATCTTAGCTCTAATTTATTTTGAAGTCATCATTTAATACGTAACTAACATTAATTGCATTCGATATTCCTAAAACTACTATTACATAGTTCACTCGTACTGTGTATTATTGAAGCTGTGCTATAGAATAGTACCTTTGCACCGCGCTTTTATGAAGCTTTTATTTCTGCAATAATTTATTTTCTAGCCATTATTTAATATAGGTCTAACATTAAGTGCATTTTTAATCCTATAAAATGATTCACTCCTACCATATAATATTGAAGCTGTGCTATATAAGAATACGTTGTGTTAGGAAAACTGAAGTATTTTAGACCTTATTGTTGTGAAATCTTTATTTATATACCACGTTTTATAAGAATTATAGGAAATCTGTGTTGTTAGCATACCCCAGTATAAGCGAAATGCGTTTTATTAGAAATTATTAAATTTAAAATTGGTTAAACTGTTATTTGAGTATTAAAGTATAAATTGCAACCAAGCAAGAGTTTAATGTGTTATTTTAAATAATTTTGAAATTTCATTCATTAAATTAATTTTTTCGATTATTATTATATTAATATTATTCAGAAACTATTAGACGATGTCTGCTTGGAAACGAATTGTTAGTTGTGATCCAACAAGTTGACAGTGATTCGTCTTGAAGTGAAACACAAACACAGATTAGTTTCTCCTGAATGTATTTCAAGAAAGTAACATGCCTCCATAGACATGATCTAAATCTCATCTCTACTTGATTGATTCAAGATAGTTTTAACCAAGAGAAGTTGCTACATTTCCTTCTTATCAAGTATCCTTGATTCAGGGTCTTGTTTAGATATACGGAACAGACAATAATAGGCACAAATTATTTTGTAATTAATTTAGATTTTTAATTCTCTAGTTATTGATTCAATGTTTTCTTGCCGTTTTAATTTAGTTTCTTTATATTAACATCTTATTTTAAAGCAACACTAAGATTATTTTGAGACTGACCTCGTAATTTTGAACCGTGATTAGATGATGAGGACGACGACACCTGAACTGGCTTCACACTAAGCCAGCGGGATTTTCTTGACGGTTTAAGAAGTTTGCTTTCGAGTATTGAATTTTTGTTCTGAATCAACAATATATATATATTACTGTTGACACTTCTTTAAAAACAATATACTTGATAACAGGAAAAAATTATTTCGTTAGATTTTGTAAAATATTCAGTAATGGCTGAGTTTTTTTACTAAATTTAGTTTCATTCAAAGGTCAGTAACATTAAACAAATTGTAATTTGCCAGAGAAGTAGGTTATCTTTTGGTTTGACTGTTTCAGTAGCGGCTACTCTATACGAACGGGTTTTCCGTTCCCATTATTGATATTTATTTTATTCAAATTAGAAATTCACTTTCACTTGGTATGTAGCAAAAGTGCTAATAGAATTTTAAGTTTGGATTTCGTTTCGAAAACTCTCGGAGGTGAAGAGAACATGCGCGCATTATAATGTTTGTCATACAACTGCGAGTTATGGACAATGAATTTCTATCTTGATTTCAAACTCAAAGCATTCTTCAATAAATCGATAACTTCAAAATGTACGTGTCTTACCTCTTTTAATTACATCTTAAAAACTTCATCCTATCTGCAATCATTCTTTAATATGCCAATTTAAAAGCTAATTTTTCTCAGGAAAAGAATTTTTTAGGGAATTATTTCATTCTGTGAAATTAAAATTCTTGATATATTGATTGTGTGTTGCTTTCATATTTTTAGTTCTTTACCTTTGTTAATATTTCATCTTATTTAAGAAAAGGTGAAAAAAACATCAGAAATTTCAAAAATTTATATAAAAAAAATAAATCGAAAGGAATTTTCGAAGGATTTTGAACCGCAAAAGCAGTAAATGGAATGGAAAGATCCCATACTACAATACTGCGCATTTAGACAAAAGCAATCGATTATTTTCGATATCACATGTCTTGCAACTAAAGATATGCATCTCGATATGTGTATAAATAGAAACTCTCGGCAATTTAACGACTGATAGACGTAGCTTATCGCTAAAAATAGAAAAAGATTTTTCCTCTCTCCATCTTTAAATGATTCTTGAAGGCAGTCACCGATGATCCTTTCTCGGTGATTATTCTTCTACGCCAAAACCCCAGGACATAAATTTTGCCCAAGTGGCCGAAACCACTTAGCTGCGGGGAGCACTGTGATAAATTGCTTTCATAGACGCATGTTTTGCCATACATTTACCTGTATAATAACTCCTAGGCACAACCCACCTCCAACTTCCACAAAATGACCATTTAGAAAGAAAAGGGGCCACAGCAATCGAAGTCATTCCCCATCTTGAATTGCCACTTTTACTGTTGCCTTGGAGATTTAAGATCATCAATAGCAGGAAGGCATCTCCATTTCTAAGAGTACTTGATTGGGTATTACAGTCACATGTAGACTATATCTCTGGATGAGTTTATGGCAGAGAGGAAGTTTTTTCAAAGAAAGAAATATTCAGCACAAACTAACATTCTAAAGAAAACATTCATAAAAGGATTTTTTTTTCATTTGGAAATTGAGGGAAGAAATATTACATAGAATATATTGGATGGATAAAAATGTTTTCCCCTTTTGGGACTAAAAAAATTAATCATAATGATTATTTAGGATTAATTGTCTATTGAAAGCGATGGTGAGTACAATAAAAGGAAGTATTTGAACAGGTAGTATTTAGCGTTATGATACAATCGGTTACTGCTGCCAACTTTTAATATCTGTGCTAAAAGATGTCTAAAATTAATGGAAATTTCAAAATCCAATAAATTCAATAGAATGACAAAAGGTTTTTCACGACATGAATTGAAGGATTTACGCTTACCAACACAATTTGATGTAAAATAATCATTCATTTTCAATAAAGTGCATAAAATAAATAATTACAGTAAAATTATTAAATGGTTTTATAAAAAATGATTAAAATAAATGGCTATAGTAAAATGTTTAAATAGTTTTCAATAAAATGATTGAAATAAATGGTTGTAGAAATTTATTTAATAGTTTTCAATAAAATGATGAAAATAAAGAGATTCAATAAATGGTTCTGGAGGCTATAATGGCAATGAAGTATATGTTAGACTCACATACACGATTTTCAAACAAATCCCTCACAAAAAGTATCACAAGAAAAGCGATTTGAGCATAATGATTAGCAGTCTCTATCAGAACAGAAACTAATTTGCTTGTCTTATATGTTTTTAAGATACTGTCTCCATAACTAACGACCATCCTTGATTTCAAAGCACATTTCATATGTAGTATAGCGACAGAGATTTACTATAAAAGATGTGGCGAGAGTTCGACTAAACTTTGAAGTATGCACAAAACAAAACTAACGTCACAAAAAATGAACACATCGATCTTTGAAGTTTGCTCTTAAAACTTGATAATATTGTCACTCCAAATATGGTATTTCAAAATAAGTATAGCAAATCCTCTTCAGAACGGCAAAGCGTAGAAATCAATACATTCATTTTGAATCATCCTATATGCTTGAATCGCGTCTGAGCCCACATTGCACGCATGCCACCTTGACATAATAACTCATTCCCTGCAACTGTTTATCTTTTCGGACAAATAGGTACCTAATTCTTGGAGGTTAAATTCCGACTTGCCCGAAAATACTCCCTTTAACTCTGACGAAAAGGATTTCGAAAGATATTTGTTCTAATCCTCGGTTCAGCATTTGCATTTCTACTTTTTTCGATCAAAATAAGGCATTTATTGAGATCGCACTTTTTAAATGCATGTTTCGAACTTTTTTTTTTTTCAATATAACGTTTTTATCTTCATTTCTGCGTAATGTCGCCAAATGTGTTTTGTTCGAATAATGAATGAATAGAAGCGCAGACATTAATAATTTGTAAAAAGCAACATGAATTTTTTTTAAAAAAAAAGAGGAAAAAAAACATTTCATCAGCCAACAATCACTTGCAAATGCACTTAATTTTTTTCACGTATTTGTAAAATTTCGAAACATCTTCCAAAGTATATGTCGGATGAAATACCTCCCATAGCCTTGAGTTTTTTTATAACACCACGTGCTAATACCTGTTTTCACTAAACTCCTTGCTTTTATTTAAGGCTATGCTGATTCTGGTAACCTGATAAACCTTAGTAGTGCAGTTCTTAGTTCCAGCTGTTTCTAAAACATTAAAGTAAAATCTCTAACATGCAGTTTCTTTAAGCTTTGCCTGATTTATAACTGACTTGAGTATAAATCAGATGTACATAATTGTGAAGAAAATATTACTTGTCTTACATTAAATGTGTTTAGAACCTTAGTGCCTAGGTTAATTTACTCTGTTTGAGGTAGTTAGTAGTAGCGAGAAAAACAACTAATTGTTTTTCCACAATAACTTGTTTTTCTCTCTACTACTAACTATTTACCTGTACCATTGGTGTTTCAGTTGAATTGAAAAAGTATTGCTTGAAAACGCATAAGGTGAAAATTTAAGTAGTTTAAGCAGATGCCATTTAAATTTCGGAAGAAACTATGGAGGTTTAAGTGGAAAAATCCATTTAGTAGTGGAGTAAGGAAAGGGGTATTTTCCATTGCAGTGGACATTGTTAATTTGCTCCTTGATTGTGGAATTTTGATGTTTTCAATTGATTAAAAAACTTTCCTTCAAACTTCTTTGATGAAAAATTGAGTTTTTAGAAAATATGTAAAAAAGCGAGCTTGGCCTTAAAACGTGTACTTGAACGTGAATATTTTTAAAGATCTTCTTGATCTTTTACCAAATATGACAATCTCTTTCCTTGAATTTCATCATTTTGACTTATAATTTTTTTGTATTTCAAACAATTTTTTAAATTGAATACTAGAATATGCACTATCTGTAAATACTGCTTTTTAAATATGTTCTTTATGTAACCGAAAAGAAATACGAGGAAGCTAGACGATTTTTAATAGAAAAATAAAATTAAAAAACTGCAAAAACGATTTAGCAAATTACTTATTTAAAAACAAATTCATTTTAAACATAAACAAAAGGAAAATTCAGAAATATTTGCTAAAAGTATTTTTCTTAAAGTGTTAATATAAACATTGTAACAATGCTGGCTCCAATCTTATTATCAACATGATTTTTCCCCCTTGAATTCAAACATGAGTTATTTTAAAAAGCAACCTGATTTCTTTACTGAAAGATTTCCAATTCATTAAAAATGTGTGCTTTAATGATGCATACTGAATGAAGATTGAATAAATGGAGGGAAACGGCAAAAGTTTATTTAAAATCCTGCGTCGCTTAAATGAGTCATATCAGTGAGGTAAAAGTAAATAATGGAAAATCGATATGCATGTAGATAATCTCCACCACTTTTTCCTCTCCACTTCCGCAAACACTTCCACTCATAATAAAAGTAACTGAAAACAGAGTAAAATGTTAAGTGGATACTTAAAGCAGATTACAAAGATATTGTTAAATAATCAAAAATGAAGAGAAACAGCTTGGGTTTGTTAGAAGATTTATGTTAAGATATTAACATTGAACGATATGAGTCTATGTTCGAGTGATTACTTAAATTTCAATTATTTGATTCAAACAATTCTTACAAATGCATTATTTACAAGTCACTGATATTCTTTTCATTGGAACGTTTTAATAACTTTTAAGTTTTATTTAGCATAGATTGTGATTTGATCTTGGGCGATTTGATTTCACTTAGCATATCGGTTGTTTCAAATGATATCGAGATTTTAAATTTATCCAGTATTTATTATGTTCGAATCAACTTGAAAATGATGCAGGAAATGAAAGAATAACTCAGATAGGTTTTTCTGCCGGCGTTCCATGTAAGCCCCATTCGCAACAAAGCCATCATCAAAACGTTAGACGAATTCCTCCTACACATTGATTAGCATATCTGAAATAATGATGTAACAGCTGTTTACACTTGGGTTTTTAAGTCGAGAAAGTCATTTAGTAGCAAAGGAACGTTCATAAGAGGATCCTTCCTTAAGACACTTGTTGACGTATAATGGATTAGATATTTCAAGGTACAAAATCTTTTATATGGCCCCAAAGACAAAACTCCATCTGGAGATTTCTCAATAGACCTAAAAGAATCTCACAAGTACAATATTTTCTTCAGAAACTCTTGTTAGCCTCGTACTTTTCACTTTCTTTTAGAAGTCTAGTTTTTTAAGAATGATAACACTATCTTAGGCTGCTGCTGCTTGGCGGTGACGTAGCGAAGGAAAGTGACTCTCGGAGCATAGTAAGCCTTTTGCATTGTTTGCTATAAAGTAATCGATACTTTTTCGATCCCTTGTGATATATATTTTTTAAAGTGACACAGATGCCCTAATGTTTCATCCTCTTCCCGTCTCCTAGGTTATAAAGAAGGGACATCTATACTCCTCCATCTTCTAGTCTCCATGCAACAGCTGCTTGGAAGATTTCTATCGAAATAAAAACTGACCTAAATTAAGCTGTAATTATAGATTCCCACTTTACAGACAGCAAAAGCTTTTTATTTCTATAGTAATCATTATTGCAACTTACGATTTTGTATTGGATTTAAGAATCACAGTAATTAATGAGTATGCTACTAAAATTAATATTTTTATCTTTGAGATCAGCGTTGAATTATTACTTTAAATGCCATCTAAGAGGCGTAGTACACAATAAGACCTCGATGATCATTTTGAAATATCCATTATGCCAGTTTATACTGACATGTTATATTACATTAAAGTTTTTTTATTGTTGTTATTTCTAGTGGGGATGGAGGTTGGATCGTGAGGTTTCTCATTAACATGATTTGAATCGACACAACAATTTGGAGTTAACTCGTAAAATGTGAATTTGGTTATTGCTTGCCGTGATGATTCTGCCGCACGACAAAGGGAATTGTGCATATGATTTATTATCAAAATCTTATTATCTCATCTTCGCCCTAAAATCTTTCGCCTTTATTTATATTTTCTCACAAGCTGTGTATTAAGTCCCGGAATTAATTGATGAAGTGCAGTTATTGTGCATCGCATGAAATGAATAATTGTGTCGTTTTTATGACCAGAAACAAATGTTATGAATCGGCTGATTAAATACTCGTATTTGAAAAAAGTGACCTTATCGAACGCTATCTATAATGGACGCTAAACATGAATCTTCGATACCAAAAAGTTTCAGAAACAGGCGAAAGCAGAAGATAGGAGAGAAGGTTCTAGTCCTAAATTAGAGTTGCACCTAGTCTGCCCGAAGATACATGGGTTTGATTGAATGGTATGGACACCATCAACAGCAATGAGGCGGTAATTATAATCCAGCCTTAATGGCTATCACAGACCACTGCATAATCCTTTTCTTAGGAGGCACATCCCGTCATCAACAAGGGGCATTTATCTTTTTACATCTTTTTTTAAGACTTTTTTTTATTCATGTATATAATGATGTTGTTACATAGTCAATTTTTGGCCCATTTCCTGTTAGAACTTGTTTAATTTTGTGCACTGATAAGGAAATAAACTAGTTTAATATTTTCAGAATGTAATTATTAACCGACCAATTAAATTCGTAAAATCTTGATTCCATAAGAGTATTTCTGCCTTATATTGATTTTGAGAAAAAATTGATTATGTAAACTATGTATGTAATTGCCAACGTATGACTAAAATTCATTCTTCCGTACGAAAGGAATTATAAAGTTAATATCAAATATAGGTAATAATTCAAATAAAAATATTTTATTCTTTTTAATGAGTAATTAAACAAAAGCTTTAAAAACTGTTCCCATTGAGTTTACTATTGCATTATTCATTTTTCCGTAATGTGAAATAAATAACAGAGAGATTTTGAATTATAATGACCCCTACATGCCTCTGAAGTGATACTTTGTAACTATTCAATATATAGATGTTTGTTTGTCGAAGGTATAAGAACTAATTGGCTGAAATCTCGATTTAGTAATTCTGGGTTGAGAAGAATGACAACCACACCAAAAACAGCTGAAAGATGTTTTCTGATTTGGCAGGTGAAACAGATTCGTGTTTTCTTTTCTTTCTGCCTTTTTCCACTTCACTGAAAACGACATGTCTCCTCCGTATGACGTCAAAGAACACAGTTTGGTATTTCAGAACATCCGATTTATGATTCGGTTGGAGTCCTATTCTCTTTTTCCCCCAAACAAAAGAATTTGCAGGGAAAAGAAAATAAACCTCCACGAACGCGACGACGAATCTGTTAATCTAATAATTTTCTGCGAATGATGAAAATCACTGACGCACGAGCACTCTGTTTTTACTATGTGGATGCAAATCGAGCAGGTCAGGGGTTTCTATGTGGTAGATGCGACGTGAATTATGATTTCTCTTAAACAGTTTGAACTATACAAAAAACAAACAAGGTCGTCAAAGGTCAACGATACATTTGTCAAGAATAACAAATAATGCCACAATAAACAAGAGGAAGGAAAAAAATGGTTTGAACCAAAATAAAGTTGCGAGGTCACCATCAAGCATGAAAATAAAATATTTTTACAGCTAAAGATAGATCTAGAAATTTTCTAGAAGATGTTACATTGTTTCAGTCTTTCCTGTTCAGTTCTGTATTTTACACGTACTACAAAACAACAGCGTATATAAGTAAGCCTTAATATCATTGTCTAATTTTGGAAAGAATTTTGCATGTTTTGGTGTGGTACAACGATCCATAAGAAAACAGAAATGTCAAGACCCATGTTTTTCTGAAGTATGTTTTTTTTAACATGTGGCAGAAAGAAGTTTGCACCAAAATACAAATCTAAGATCATTAAATACGAAAATAATGGTACCTTTAAACATGAAAATAAATTATTTTTACAACTAAAAATAGATCTCGAAATTTTCTAGAAAATGTTACGTTATTTCAGGATTTCCTTTTCTGTTTTGTTTTTGCACGTACAGTAACAGAACAGCGTATATAAGTATGCTTTAATATCATTGTTTATTTCTGGTCAGAATTTTCATGTTTTGGTGAAGTACAACAGATCCATCTGAAATGACAAAACATACTTCTATACTGAGGTATGAATTTTTATTAACATGTGGCAAAAAAAAAGTTAGCTCCAGAATACAAATTTAAGATAATTAAATAAGGCAATAAGGGAAGTGTTATGATAAAAGAATGAAGATTATGAATAGAAGTTTTCGAAAAGAAACTGCATTACGTTATTTCATTTTTCTTTTTCCTTAGTATTTATCTACATTATTATTGTAGAACTGAGTGCATTATAAAATTTAATTACAGTGTTTGTTTATGTTAAAATTTTCTTATTTTAGTGACACGTAATAATTATATAGAAGCATAGCACTCTAGACATCTTAACACCCCCTCCCCCCCAAAAAAAATACTTTTAAAAATATATATATAGATCTTTAACCCAAATTTCGCAACTACTTGCGAATTGATAAAGCAACGAGAAAAACAAGGCTAGAACCAGAACAAAATTGTGAAACTTTTAATCATGAAAATAAAAATGCTTTGGATTAGAGTAAAATTGCGAAACCTTTAAACGTTCAAATAAAGTCTCTTTACTGAGAAGTAGGGATTTAGACGATTTCAAAAAGGGATTACTTTGTTATATATGTTATTTTTTTCTTTTTTACGCTAAATTACGATATCAAACTGATATTTCTTTTATTCGAAAAGGTTTGTTTCCATTAGTGTAGCTCCATTTATAATGACAGTGCGATTAGGAGAGACACCTATACGCCCCCCCCCGAAAAGGGTTTTTTTTGGTTAATTGAAATAAATCTGGATTTCATAAAGTAATGCATTTGATAAAATATTTGAGAAAAAAATTCATTTCAAGATTTTATAATTTTTTAGGAATGAACTTTGAGCAAAAGAAAAAAAATCAGAAAATAATTTTAACAAATTTTTAAATTATTTAGTACCTTAATCAAGGCGTGCTTAATATTATTTAAATAAAATTAATAAAAATGTAACAAATTTTTTAAGTTATTTAGTACATTAATCAAAGCGTGTTTAATATTATTTAAAAAAAATTTGCTTCTGTAAGGGTCATTTTTTTTCACATCAATAATCTACTATCGCTGTCATATAATCTAAAATGCAGCAAACCATTGCTAAGCGAAGATTCATGTCGCGTTCTTTTATTTTATTAAGTTAAATTTTTAAAAATTTAAATTTAAATTTAAAATATTTTATTTTGTAATCTTATCACTTTCTGACGACGTAAACGGATAGAATAATAGTAGCACTTTTAGTTCAAGCTAAAGGGCCATTTTATTCAAAATTTTCTTTTTTGTCTCAGTATAAAATGTTTTTATAGGGGAAAAAAAGTCATTTCATTTTATCTACGAATTCAAGATGTATGAAAAATACAATCAACTGACAGAACTTTTCACAAACAGAAAAAATAACTCGAAGTAAAACACACTGTAAGTCACATAATAATGTTATTTTTTATCGTGTTTTTTAACAACAATATTTTTATGGTTTAAACTACTTTTTTTCAAATACAAATCTTACCATGACAACAATTTTATAAACAACAAGATTGAGTTGCGATATGTTTAAAGCTCCCATTTTGCTCACAATGTTATCTAATTTATTCATTGATAATTCAAAAATTGTACAACAGCTTTTACCTACTGCAAAAACCATTATTCAAAAACTTTGAAATAACAGATATTTATGGTTATTGAGAATGTCCTTTTATCAATTATTGAAAAAAGCGCTGAATAGAATCAATGAGATATTTGTTGGAAGTTGAAAAGTTTGCTTGGCATTAAATGAAAGTAAATTTCAGCTCATATGGTTTATAAACATTAAATCGCGAGTCTCATTTTCTCGTTGAAGGCAAGATAAATTATTATGTCCTTATTTTCTTTATGATGAATTATCTGAAAGTCAATAGTTACAATACTTCTATGACTATAATTCAATTTTTTTTCACCTGCTTGCATTTAAATCAATTTATTTTATTTTGTAAAGGTGTAATTTTATATTTGTGTTGATACATACTTCCTAATGTTTAGTGAAATAAAAATTCCACGCATTTGTGACTTTCTGGTGGCAGTACGCTATTTTAATATTTTCAGATTTTAATGGTTTTTCAATTAATTAATTTAATTTTGATTGCTTTAAATTGATTGAAATTTAATACAACATAGGGTGAAGTTAATAAAATATTTGTTGGAATTTGAAATGTTTTTTTGATGTTGAATTAGATGTAAACTTCAGTTCGTTTGATTCCTAAACAATAAATCATCTAGGAAAAAAAACTGGTTTTAATATGATAAATTATTTAAAATAAAGAAATATAATTTTAAATCTAAAAAGTCGGAAATAATCAAAATTTAAAGTCTATTTTTAATACATTATCTATACTTATAATAAAGCTCAATGTGTGTGTGTGTGTGTGCGTGTGTGCGTGTGTGTGTGCGTGTGTGTGTGTGTTGGCGCTCTACAGGTCAGACCGTTGGACCTACAGCTACCAAATTTGGTACATGTATACATTGGAGGTTGGGAATGTGCACCTCGGAGCCCTTTTTTCGAATTTTTAATTAGAATTTGAATTAATTAAAATTTAAGCGAAATTTCGACGTTTTTCCGCTATAACTTCCGAAGATATTATTACACAAACATGATTTTTATATCCATTTAAAGATAAAAAAATTAGCTTTCTAACGGTATGAGATTTATTAATTTATAACTTGATCTTCTATTTTAACGAATTTTTAAAGAAATATTTTAACCATGTTTTTAGCACGTGACTGGATAAAATAAAAGAATGCCGGAAGTTCAAATAAAAAAAAACTATCATCGCAAAATAAATCTAAAGTAATGATACTTTTAGCACGTGACTGGATAAAATAAAAGAAACAAAAAATGTGATATTTTCGAAAAAAATAAATGCAAAGCAAACGTTTCTATTATCCTTTGCAATATCTAAATCATTTTATTCAACAAATCTTTATTTGTGGTAAACCTGATTGAATTTAGACAGGATATGCATTGAAATCCCGACTTAATGGCATATTTCTATAATCGTTTACAATATCTGTATCATTAATTCAATAATTTTTTTTTCTTTTTCGCTTTCTTTAAAAAAACATATTTAATATTTTGGCAGCATCACGGAAAAAAGCATTCTTAATTTCAGGCCAATCAATGCCCGGAATTGCTTCAAGGCTAATGAATATGTGACTTAATTGAAAATTTTAGAACGCATTACTCATGGCGAACCAGCTGGGCGCCAAAGGCGGCTAGTTGAAAATATATTTTGAAACCCGTTCTTTTCAAACTTATTGACTTTCCTCTTCAAGAGATCGGGGAAAGAAGGTTGCAGTAGCTTCTGAAGGTAAAGACTTCTGAGCACTCGAGGCCAGAAGTCTGGTTTTAGATCATATGAAAATGACATTCACACACCCGCTGCTTATACAACCCCTTATACATGGGATCTCCTTCACCGACTCCACATACAGAACATAGGGTAAAGATGCATCATTGAAACAGGACTCGAACTCGAGATGCATAGACCACGGAGAAGTCAAGAGGTCGAATTTTTTTCTATTGTTATTATTTTAACAATTTCACTTCTTCCGGGTCAAAAGTAAGACATTAATTTCATTTAGTCTATGATGCATAACATGTCATGCGAATGCCGTTTTTTAAATATTAGACAAATGAGCAACAAGTTATTCGATTTTGGTTTTAATAAGTTAAATCGAATTAATCACTGAGTTCAAATAATTCTCCGGGGGAAACTGGAAGAGCAGGCATCCCACCTGTTCAATGACGCTGAGCAAAAATTTATTTTATACCTGAGTCATTTGTGAACTACACATTCACTGGAGCAAGTTCCAATATAGGGAGAGGGGAGGGGATTAGGAAGGGGAGGAAATCGTGGGGAAGCAAAGGAAATTTCTGAAATCGTGTGGCAGTATATTGCCCTGAGGCAGGAATTAGCTATCAGTGGCCTTGTTTAAAAGTAGTTTTCTCCATACCCCTCTTTCTCACCATCCTTATCCTTCCCACGTTGTTTTATTTCGTTGTCATCCAGAGACAGCCTGACGGGGACAGAACTGTTTACGTCCACCTAAGCCGGCATCTGCTGCTACGCTTGCGTTTATTTTGGCACCGCTGATAATATGATGGGCAGGCTTCTAAAGTTTTTCAGCGTTGCTCGATTCTGAAGTTAATCTTTAATTGTAGTACATTTGTATTGAACATCAAAAATTTTATTAAAATGGCTTATACTGAAATCTTCTCAGCATGGGAATATAAGCAAAATATTCATATCTTAAATATCAACAAAAGAAAAACAAATCCAATAAGAAATATTAATAGCAGCAATGGAAACGATTTAAGGTTCATTTCAATAATAAGATATATTGTATTAAATTACACATAAAATAAATTTTAAATTGTATGATAAATAAATATATGCAAATATTTATTAATAATAAAGATATATAATAAATAAATATACGGCAACATTGATAGCATTGAAAAGACGATGGTTTGAATCTTAAAATGATCCAAAAATAGTATTACTGCTGTAATATTTTCAAAATTTATCGCAGAAAAAATTCGAAATTTCGCTTAATTCTTAACCAGTGGGTGACCGAGCTCCGCTCGGAGAAAACAGGTATCGAAGCTAACTCGAAGATTTAAATTTTCAATTGTGATTTATCAAAACAATACATGCCATAAGAAAATTTGTGAAACCATTGGTGAAAAGATAACCGGTTAAAGTGCACCATTGTAAACTATTCTAAACAAAGTTAGAGTTGGGAAAGGGAACTATTCTATACAAAGATAAAGTAAAGGTAAAGATTGAAGTGTGTTGAAGTTCAATATTTTTGACAAATTTATTTAGAAAAACCAAACATATATACATACATAAGAAACATATTATAAACATATAACAGCATAAACATAAAACTTTATTAGTTCACCATATTGGCTATAGATGGCAGCACGTTACCGCTTGAAAATTTAAGCAGCCATTATGGCGTAAGTAATAAAGTTTGAAAATATCCTATCTGTAACTCCGAACTGCTCGACCGTAGCGCTTCAAAACCGGCGCCAATCGATTCTTCGTGGCCAAAAACCCCAGACCCCCAAGTTTACCGGAGTTTATTAATTCTGGGGCGATTTTCGACTTGGCAACCATTCCTCGTATTATAGTATTAGATTAATAGTCTAACTAAAATTTCAGGTAACATAGCTTTGTAGTTCAGTATTTCTACCCTCCAAAGTATATAAGAGTCAAGTTTATAAGTTTTAGGTTAAATTGTCAAATCTAAAGAACGTTAAAACGCACCAAACCTATGTAGTAAATTTTCTTTATGTTTTATAATTATCGTGTTCCCTTATTCTAGTACAACTGGATAAAACAGATATCCTTCCTAACAGCCTTTAGTCAAAAATTTGATAGAAATCTATAAATTTGGGGTTAAGACCATATGCCGAATTTCACCCATGTAGTTCAATTCGTTTTTGAATTATCGAGTTCATAGATTGAAATAATTCCAAAAATGTGTTTTTCGAATTCAATAAGGTTTGAAGCGTTGTGATTCATCTAAAGATGAAGTTCGTGTTTTTAACAATTTCAATACTTTCTCTACGTGGAAAAAAAATCTTTTTTTTATGTAACTGCTTATACGATTCAGAAGAAAAAAATCTTTTTTTATGTACCTTTTTATACGATTTTGAAAAAAAAATATTTCTTTCTTTATATTTTCTTATACTACATAGCAAAAATTATTTCTTTCATTATACCTGATTTACTCTGTGTTTTGAACTCAATAGTACCCATATGCAATAAATTACCGATCAATTACACTTAGGAACAGTTTTTTTTTACTTAGGTTTTTTTAGGAACTTTAAACATCTTTTAGGTAAGAAAAATTTGAAGTGTTGCTCATTTATTCAGATTCATAAGATTTCTCTTCAACGATTTATTTCCTTTTTCCAGGCTCAAAGTTTTTCACAACCATTCAAATGTACTAGAATCGAGGCCAATTTAAATTGGTATGTTTTTAAGCTGGCAGACAGTGCTTCACAATCTAATCACATGCTCCTTTCCTGCTTTTAAATCAGAACTTGATCTTTCTATTCTAGATTTGTGAGAGTACTGCAAGCAAGGTTAAGAGGAATGCAAACCGGATATGATCTTTCTTACCGTGTATATTGTATGTAAATAGGAAACGTATCAAGTATTTGGATATATTTACTTCTTGGATGAGGAAGCTTTTATAGCGGTAGAACATTTGATACAGAGAAAAATAAAATATGTTGGCAGCTTTCAGGGTAGAGTCTCATTGTCACTTTTGGTATGAATTGTCACTTTTGGTATGCGGGATAAGTGAAATAAATTATTATTTACTAAAATTACGTCTTGAACTGAATGATGTTTTAAAATGTTGTTCGGTTTCTCTTCATATGACTTAACACTACACATACTGGCACTAAGTATATATCTGATCTGATTTTTTTCTAGTTACAAGCAAAAACATTAATTTTCGTAGGAAAATATTCAATAAAGTAAATTCGAAAGGAAAATGCAACTAGAAGAAAAATGTCTGAGTGCTGACGCTGATGGTACGGCTATTTCCATTTTTCTTAATATGACGACTTATTCATACTAAACGTTGCGACGATTGATATATTAATATGCTAACTTCCACAAGACAAATTTTGAGACACAAATTTTAGTTTATTTAATTTAGCTTAAAAATTATCGATTTTTAAGCTAATAACAACAAAGAAAATTTATGGTAATAATTCAACAAAATTTATTTTATCCATTTCTTTCAAGTTATCCTTTTCATTGATAAATAATGCAGCAAAGACTTATTTTGTCAATTTATTTCAAGTTATCATTTTTATAGATGAAAAAAATCTTTAAGGATGCATTTTCCAATATTGCCAAAGTTGTTGAAATTGTTCAGGCTAAGTTATTGTAGTAACTAAAACTATGTTCACTTACTAACTTCAGAAAACCCCCAAAAGATAGAAATAAAAAAAATCTTCGGCTCATACTTTGACTATCAAAATAATTATTGATTAATTGTTTTTATTTGGGGATAGTAATGTCACAACATCTTAAGTTGAAAAGAAAATTGACGTTAATCATTGTTTTGATAAAGCAAAAATCTATGATTCACTTTCGTATTTCACACCATGATTGAATATCTTACTTTGTTAATTAATAATTAATTAATCAAATGAATTTTTATCCAATAAGCTCAATAAATAAAGCTTTTTCTAAAACGACATCAATCTTAAAAACATTTTAGCATAAGTTACCCTGTTAAAACAACCTTTAATACTGTTACAGAAAGTTTCTCTCTCTCTGTGTGTATATATATATATATATATATATATTTCTGTGCATGCATATTTATTTTAAATTTGATTGCTGTAGAGTAAAACGATTTTATCATTTTCAGCCTTTCTGATTTTTCCCTGATAACCTCTATTTAGCCTCTGTAACCTTTATTTAGTGTATACACAGCTAACAGCCTGAAAAATATAGAGATGTTGCGTCTGAAAATATCAATATTTCTCTGTAAGTTCAACCTATTATCACCTGGTGAACGATGTGACGTTATATTATGTAGAGTGATACGTCTCCTTTTTTTAGAGCATCATGAGTTAAACAGAACAATGTGCATTGTCTTCGTTAATTATAAATGGATGTGCTGGGTTCGCATAAATGAGCGAAATCATATATTAAACATTTATATTATTAAAACTTTGGAGCATAATATAATCAGGTAATAATAATTGAAAAAAATCTCTGTTATAACATGGAAAACATTAATCGGCAAGCAATTTTTTTTTTTGAGTTTTTCATTGTCAATGCTGTTTAACGTTCTTTCACTTCATTGACTCTGAGGGTTGAAAATAGGAGCTTATAAAAAAGGTCTTTATATAGGAACACATAGTCTCAATAGGAAAAAAGGATGTTATCTAATATAGCAGGATCTTGGCGATCATGTGTAGAAGAGTACAATAAATTAGAGTTACTTGCTCGCCCAATCTCACGTTGTAAAAGTACCTCTTTTAAGTGAGTTACCAACATGGGGGTGAAAAAAAATTCGTACTGTTATCCCATAGTCATGGAAATAACCATATTTTCAACATATTCAGAGAACTGCCACTTGTTTGGAGCATTTTCTTTTATTTTCATGTGGCATTTGGGGAAGCGATTTTCTATTTATGTTATGTGTAATAATTTTGATAGTAAAAATTTTTAATATCCGGTTATTCATTTTTGATAACACTGTAGTTCGACTTAAAACGACGGAATTCCATCGTGACAATTCAACAGAAAACATCTAAAATCTTTCAAACGTATAAACGCATAATAATAACAAGTGCATTAAATATCCAGAGTCTGAGCGAATTCCTTCTGTTAATGATTTTAGCCGATTTGGGTCATAAAGTTACTCTGCTTGGATTTGGTTTGATATCAGATTAATGTCCGGTGTTAAATGTTAGATTTAGAAATAAACGATACGAACGAAATATGTTGTAGGAATTGATTTAAAAAAATATTACATCTGATTCTTAAAGAATTAGTCTATGATTACGATTGAAAAATTGAAGATCTTTATAGAGCTGACATAATCTTATAGTAATTTCTGGCTCTTTAAATAAAGTTTTGCCCATTTAAACAATGCGAAATTTTTCCTTGTCACGACTTTTCCAATTATTGTACGACTTGAGGAAAACAAAGACCTCAAAAACTAATAAATAAGAAAGTTGCTCTCTAAAATTATTAAATCATCTCTGTCTGATTCATTTCCTTTAAAATATTTATACCTACTTTAACATATTATTTTCCTTATAAATCCTATTAATCAGTTTTCGAGCATATATACATCATGTGAGTACATAAAAAAAGATACTATTGACGAATTTACCCTATGTATGTGAAAAGGCTAAAGCTTATTTATAAAAATATAAAAAAAAAACCTAATCTCCTATTTATTTTTCTATGTTTGAATAGAACTTGCGTAATCACACAGGTGTAAGTATGCGTACTGAAGGGATCACAATAAAAATGAGATATAATCCAAAAAGTCAATTGATTCCAAAATGATTACAGCAAGAGTAAATGACAAGTCGTGCGGAAAAAACAAATGAACATGAAATTTATTTTTATAAATCAAAAGTTTTAATAAATATTAAAGAGGAATAAATACTCAGTAACTAACAATTATCGAAATTAATTGTTTTTTAAAAATATTTTTAAAGAAATACTATCAATAAATAATTTTTGAAAATGGATATTATACAGCACTCCGAATTCAACAATAAATAGGAATATGCTATGTCTGTAAAATAAACAAGAAAGTTCGCTACTAATGTGTTTCAACGAGGTTTCTTTACATGAGATATTACATAAGCATCATCATTTCACTGCTTTTTAGATTTATTATATAATGCCGCAACAAATCCCTCGAATTAATTGAGGGACATAAGAAATAGTTATTTACGATCTCTGAGGTTTCAAAACATCGGCATATTTTATTAAAGAAAAGAATTCAGGGATATATATTTTTTTCAAAAAAATATTATTCATTTTGACATGCTTAACAAAAGCTGCTTAATAACAAAGTAACAAAGCTGCTCGACTCAGCTTAACAAAATAAATTAGAATAATAATCAAATCTTTTAAAATTACATTAACAGACAATTAAAGATATAAAAAAGGATAAAGGTAGGCAAATCAACAATACTAATTATCGAAAAATTTGTATTAAAGAATTTCAGTTAATTAAACCCCATTGTATTTAATTAAAAGTACATTTTTCAATTTTATGACTAACCTTTGTGATGTGGTTTTAGGTATATGGAAATTTCCTCCTGTATAGAATTATTTTCTTTCTGTAAAACTGTTTAATTATTTTCATCAATGTTTTAGGCTTATGGAATTTCCATTAAAATACTTTTACATTCTGTCATATTAGGAAAGTTACGAAAATAATATTTGTTGACCATAAATCTGATAATTTTTATATAAAAAATTAGTCTTATGAAATTATTTGAAAAAAAAGTGTTACGATTATGATAATAAATTTCAATTTCTTCGGCTTCCTCAACACTTAATTCTGTCCTATATAATTATTTCCTCATTGTTTGGAGCAGAGAATGTAGTTATGAAAATGAATCTCACAGCAAAAGAATTAAAAAGGTTTCACATGTTAATGCTACCCAGAATGGAATAAAGGAATAATTTTGTACGAAAAGTGAAACTTTCTTTTTTTTCGGCCACAGAATGTTGCCTAATTTGACATCTTTAGGAATCCTTGTCACTTAACTAGATATATGGGGAAAGATTTATGAAGAAGATAAAAAGTGTTTAAGTTTATATACAGTGCACAAGATATGACAGCAATTATATATAATGCAATAATGAAAAAAGTGAGTGTTTGGTGGGTACAATGAGCTCAAAAATTTTGATCATAGTCAATATTTCTTACAGAAGGGTTTACTTGAAGGAGACAAAATTTTATTCAGGGCTTTTGTCTGGGGAGATCAAATCGTCGTTATCTTGCAGAACTTAAACGAAACTGTTGTGTGCTTCTTAAAATTTCTTTTTATGGTCAAATATTCAATGTTATGAAATCTAATTTCGTGGGAAACACTTTGCTTTTGGGATTGTTTTGATTATGTTTGATTTTCAAAATCTATCAGTGGCATTTTTCTGGTTTTCTTTTCTAAAACTGAGAACGCAGGATCGAAATGAAATCCATATCTAAAAACTTAGAGCTTCACATGTTAACGTTGGTTGTTTTCATTCAATTTCAGTAGAATTAACTACGCTCCCTTGCCTATCGGGCTCCCCCCAATATGTCTCTCCCCTTGACTCTCCTGTATTAGCCAATCCTTCAAATCTGTCTCACAGAAGTGACATCCGTATTGAGGTCTCTGTATTTCTCCATCCAGATGTTCCTGCCGGATACCTTCCTGCCCCCCCCAATCCAGTACAGCGAGTATCTCGAATCTTGCCGGATATTTGCGCTTCAGATTATTTGGATGGATTTCGGAGCTAAAAGCAGATTGAACGGTAGGGAAGAAAATGTTGAAAGAGACAGAAAAAAAAATAATAAAAGACAATTTCGACCAAAATAAAATGGCACGTGCCAGGGACACGTGACAAGGTTCGTTTTAGGTTTCCGGATTTCATTTTCAGACTATTTTTCTTTCCGTCTGGATACCCTCTTGAAGGGGGGGGGGGAAGGAGAACTGACTACAGGAAAAATAAGGGAGCTATTCTGTTATTTAATCTAAGCGCATAAAAAATGATGTGAAAATCCAAGCTTTCAGTTGTGATATGGAAGTCCTCCGCCAGGGATATTGTCTTTGGGAGATGGTAACAGTTAGATAACAGGGAGCAGTTGAAGTTGACGTTCAGACAAGTTTCAATCTATATATTTAATTACCTTTTTACTGCCTCGTTCACAAAATAAAAATAGCGTAACCATCTAAAAATTCGATCTTGAGATATTGAAGAATCTTCTCGTTTTAGACCTCTTGACAGAAGAAAAACAAAATATGTCTGAGTGTCTTGCCCGATCAAGGATACTAATGAGTTTGATAATGTCGGTGAGATGGACTATACATATATAAGGACCAATATATATGGTCATGAAATATGATACGAGGTCTATGCACCTGTATATGCACTGGTATTAAATTGTAAACATATTCATCAATGGTTTCATGCGTTTAACGTCATAATTAAAAAGGGCAATAAGGTAAATAAAAGAAATTTTTCTTGCTGTTTTCAACCAAAATTATGTCTATCCAATTTCTGAACTCAATAGATCAAAGATAGAGTCTTAAAATACATTTTTGCTTTTTTTTTTCACTGTTATAAAGGAAGAACATTTTTGTTGTTTAAATAGATGTTGTATGTAATAATTTTCAGATTTTATAAAGCTATAGATTTTTCAAAGGAGGGGGATACAAAATATAGAAATAACACATTATAATAACATATTTCTCTCTTATGTTGCTGATTAAAATTCTTATCATATCATTAATCAAATATAAGGTTTTTCGGAAAAAAAATCCATTTTCTTTATAGTAACTATAATATAATTAATTAATAGTATTAGGTTGTTCGGAAAGTAATTTCGTTTTTTCCTGACAAAGGATTTAATGGCATTTTTAGCACCCAATTTCATACTTAAACCGCAAAATCATTTTATGTTTTAAGAGCTGATATAGCAAGGCTTGAGTGTGAAAAAGTGCAGCTGATTCTTCGCAGTAGTTTTTGGATGGTGCCCTTTTAAATATGGAGAGCAATAAACAGCATTTTCGTCATTTTTTTCTTTTTTGCTATAAAAGGTAAAAATGCTGTTCAAGCCAGAAATAAATTAGCCAATATGTGTGGAGAAGATGTGTTAACAGTACATCAGTACCAGAACTGATTTGCAAAATTTTTCCTTCAAACGAGGAGGCCAAAAACCACCTCGATCAGTTTTTTTTACAGCAAAGACCAAAACTTTTATGAGCGTGTAATCATGTTACTACCAAAAGGTATTAGACCAGAATGGCAATTTTATAATTTAATAAATAATTTATTCATTAAACGAAAATTTCTTTTCATTTTGACACAAAAATACGAAATGACTTTCCGAACGACCCAATATAATTTTTCAGTTAAACAGACGATGCATAAAATAAGTTTCAGAGTTTATACAATTATAGATTTTTCAAAGAAGGGAATAAAAAAATATTAAAAGTAACACATCCCAATAACACATTCCTCTGATTTTTTCTGTTATTTTGCATGTTAAAATTCTTATCATTTCAGGAACCGAATATAAGATGCTCCGAAAAAAATTCATTTCCTTTAGAATAACTATGATATAATGAATTAATGTTATAAAAAAGTTTCAACATTCAAATTAATTGACGCATTTATTTTTACTATGATATAAGGAATTAATATTATAATAAAAGTTTCAACATTCAAATCAATTGACACATTTGTTTTTACTATGATATAATGGATTAATATAATAGAAGTTTCAACATTCAAATCAATTGACACATTTATTTTTACTATGATATAATAAATTAATATTATAATTAAAGTTTCCACATTCAAATCAATTGACACATTTATTTTTTATTATGGGCTTATCTTTATGGGATTTTCGTGACTGGAAAACAAGAGGCAAGAATTTATTGCATTCAATCCCTTCATACTCACTATATTCTCCCCCTACCAGTATCTTATTATGTGGGATAGCGGCAGGAAGATGATGCATATAATGCAAGACCAGCATCAAAAATAACATAAAAAATGCATTCAAAGACCGATTGATATACAGGCCACAGCCAGATCTGGAAACCACTCGAACTTTATCGCATACTCCAGAAGACGTTGATTTCATCAAAATAGGGGTGAAATGAAACAGACTGGAAGGGATACTTATATATATTTAATAACACAAAAAATCCTTATTATCAGAGGAATTAGATGGCATTAGACTGATAGTCCTCATATTTTGGCTGACCATATGGATAATAACATGCAAGTTTTCGATTAGAATAAAACAGTATTCTTCAAAATGAGAAGCAATAAATTAGAATTTAAAGAAAATTCATCTTGAAAGATATTACCAAGGCACAGTAAAAAAATTCTAGATAAACGTGCATCACCTCTCTGGGAGTTAAAATCGAACAAAAGTGACCAGCTGAATTTCTTAAACAAATTGTGCTTAATTACGTATGCAGTTTTATAGGTGGTGTTTTTTGCAGTATATGCGCTATAACTTGCTAGATTCATTCTTTATGTTAATTAATTCCAATTATGATACTTCCACGCGTTTTATAACCGTTTATGTGATGTTAAAAGACTGAAAAATTTATACCGTGCTATATTATTTCTAATATATTGATAAATTATTTATAAGGCTAACTGTGAAGCTTGGTTAAGTAGTGGAAATTTTAAGACATATTATAACACTGAAGATCAATCAGATAAAAGTTTCTAAACTGTACCACCAAGAATATCATAAGTAATGCCAATGAATATTTCGGATATATCGCAGGAATTTTGCAATTCCTTCTTCACTCATAAATTGATCATTTTTAACAGAGGGGACTCAACCTCCTGAAAATGCCTTTATAAAATTTTCAAAAATTCTTGAATGTCACACTAGATAACGCATATTTTTTCACTCGCAATTATTTCTTAAAAATGTTTTTTTTTCTATAACACTCTTCTTGAATATAGAGGGTAAGAAAATTATATGATGTGAGAAAAAAATGGGTGGCATAATTATTATATTAATTTCAAGCATCCCATTACATTTTAAAAACTTCTAATTGCAATAATTTAAGGGAAGTCAATAATCATTGGTTTTAATCTATATAGAAATCATTGTTCTAGTGATTACCGTGCAGTTTAATCTATTTAGTAGTTTCTAAGACATCTAATGAAACTTGAATGCATTGATCACTGAATACATAAGTTCGAGTAAGCTGACCTCAGCTTAATAGGACTCATTACGATTATAGCAACACAAGATCGAAATCATAACTAAGTGATACCACCCGGAAACGTTAAATAGCCTCACCCCAAATCTGAACCATCAAAAGGTCCGAGATCTTATTTCTCACTCGTATGCTTATCATACTCCTTTCTGGAGGACTGATAAATTACAGTCGAAATAGACTGTACTATATAGTATACTGTATTTTAAGGTCAGATTTATGTTACTTGAAAAATAGGTTTATTCAGTGAACAGATATATTATCAATGAATATATGTTACTATGCATCCCTAAGAATAGCGGGAAAACTATGTATAGGACACCTTGTCATTCCATGCCTCTTTTTAAACAAGACCAACTGCAAGGATACTCACAACTAATCAGAGAAAATTATCAATACATGTACTCATTAGGTTTCTTTCTTACGGACGGATAACTTACAGCAGAAATCGACTACAAAGTATGACAAGGAAAAATTTGCGTCTCTTTTAAAATAGGATTTTCCATTGAAACGAAAAACATTATCATTAAGTATTAGTTACTATGTTTCTCTAATTATAGCAGGGCCACTGTGGCCTGGTGGTAAAGTCTAAAAACATTATTATTGAGTATTTGATACAATGTTTCTCTAATTATAGCTGGGCTGTGGTGGTCTGTTGATGTCTCGGCTCATGAGCCGCAGAATTTCAAGTTCATTCCCAGATTCAACAGACGAACCGTCGTGTAAGGTGGCATGTTACATATTAAATCTGTCAGGACCAAACGTCCTTCCACTAGTTAGCGTGGAATGGAAAGGAAAGTGCCACATCAGGTGTCGTCCTCGTCATCTGATTGTGGTTTTAAATTACAAGATCAGTCCCAAAATATCCCTAGTTTTGCTTTACAACGAGATTTTTATATAACTTAGTTAAACTAAATAGCAGTAATAGCAAGAAAACTATGCATCGAAAACCTTGTAATTTCATGAGTATTTAAATAGGATCCAAAGCAATAGTACTCACGACTTAACACATAAATCTTTATACTCTTCACAATGTGACTGAATTTTTTTTGCGTTTATTTCAATTAAACTTTATAACAAAGGATCAAACTTTTAGGTTGCAAAGCAATAAATTCTGCACCTTCTGCGTTTGTAAGGCGTGTCTTGCAGCAAAGATTTTGCCTTATTACAACTTAAAAAAATGGAGAAAAATATGAAATAAATTAGAAGTAAGTAAAAGCAACGATTTAAGAAAACCCTCAGATATACCTCATATAACTATATCGCCCACATGCTTATATTCTATTAATTATCCATGAAATATTATAAACAGCTCTATCTCATCCTAATGGGAGTTTTATTCACATTTCTTAACCCATAATCTTAACTGTCAACTACTTAATAAAATAACAGGATTATAAATATAGAATCGATAAAACTCTCTTCATCTGGAACGGATGGGTTTCAGCCGGATAAACCGAAGAGCAAACTGTTAGAAAATCGTGTTTAGCATACAAAAGTTTCGGAAAAGAATTTTTCAAACTTCAAACTGGGAAACGAAGCTGCAATTAACCCTTTGACGTCATGCTCAATAACATCTTGATTCATCCCTTACGAACATTGAATAGCTTTTAAGTCATCATGGAAGAGGATGGGGGGGGGGAGTAAGTTTTACCCTTAGAACATTAAAGCTTGCAAAAGTGTCCTAGGCTTTCTATCAGAGTTTTAATTAGATTCTTTTCATGGCTTTTATAGACGAATTCCTGATAGGATTAAGTGTAGAAGATAAATCATTGCAAATTGTTCTTTTGAGGTACTATCAGGTGGCCTTTTTGAGCAGATATTCAGCTAAGCTTGAAGCTCTTAAATTAGTACAAAGAGTTTCTAAAAGTAAAGCAAGGTTAGGAATTAATTCTAAAGTTAAGGAAACATTTTATTTTCTTTACCTCAAATCGTATCAAATTAGAAAATTTTGCTATTTATATTTAACATAATTCTTCTAGAAACTGTACATTTAGTTTCCTTTAAAACTTTCTTTCTTAAAGCTGATTTACATACAGGGTGATTCAAAAGTCAAGAGTGCCTTTAACAACCAATAATTAGCGCATGAGTTCAAAAAAAGAAAAACAATTTTTCAAACAGAAATTAAGTTCAATTAATTTTGCTATGTTGTCGGGATTAATTTGGGGTAAAGGTTGCAATTTAAAAAAAATAAGATTAATTTAGTTTAGTTATATTAATGCCCCGTTGTAAAGCATCACTAGATCTATTTGGGTCTGTCTTCACTGGTATACACTGCGACCAGCTGACAAGGACGACATCTGAGCTGGTACACCCTCTCTCTACATCGTACCACACCAGCGGGAGGACTCTTCACTATAACAGATTTAACGCTTAACAGACCCCTTGCACGACAGGTCCAGCTGGGCCAGAACCTGAAAACATACAGATCATAAGCCGAGACCTTACTACCAGGCCACTGTGACCCTTAAAACATAAGATGTTTCTGTATTTGATGGAACAATTATATTATGTAGGATAAAATTCTAAATGGAGTAAGAATCTTCAGTGTGTTTTCTTCCGTTTAGGAGCTCATCTTTTAGACTTAGAGCCTCACCCTTTCACTGCAGTAAGCGCTATTTCAGATAATAATAGAACATATTTTACTGCAATCAATGTATCAATGCAGTGGAAATATATACATGTCTGCATCTTAGAATCAGACGAGCGTAAGCAATATCACACGAACTTTCTAGAGCACTATGAAAACTGAAAAGAATTTATTTGAGAAAGTTTTTGTTATGCAAGAGAATTGTCTACAAATCCATGTTGTTTCGACTTATTGCAAAATCAGAATTTACGTACTGAACTGTAATATCCTAAAAATCGCC